>OVAY01001962.1:436-22499 GCA_900406395.1 Kernera saxatilis | reverse complement strand
TATATATATATATGGTATAAATATTACTCCGATGACCAATTCAAATGTCCTTTTTTCTTGTCATAACTACCTTGGCCAAAAACGGTAAAAATAGATTGGAACTTATCTTGTCTATCATGTTATATACTTCGTGTAATTAATTTGGTCCAGACTTTTGGTCAAGATGGAGATGCCCTATATTTTTCTAAATTGATATGCACTATTAAAAATTTCAGAGAATTCAAATGACAGATATAAAATTTTCACTAATATAAAAGATCTGACCTTAAAAACGATTAGATATTAGTTGATTCAGAGACTGCCATCAACGTAGCAACTGCTTAATTATCATCCTCGTTTGGCCGCATATATATATGGTCTGGTTAGCGATCCAAATAACAGACTAACGGACCAAAACAATTAGGGTCCAATTGTTTCAACAAATAGTTTATAATAGCAATATAAAAATAGTTTATAATAGCAATATAAAAATCTTTTATGCAAAATATTCAATATACTAGCTATGAAATTTACTATAGGTTAAATAGACTACCTTTTCTTTGATATACATTATTTTCATCAATCTAATAAAGTCACAATAATATATAGGTAGCGAGGTTAATGAGTGAGAGACTTCAGCACCCAAAGAAGTGGATACTAAGAGCTGCATTGTGGGCACTCTCCACTTGGATCGGAAGTCTCGTCTTGTGTGGTCGGAGAAGTTTCTCCGGCGACTTTCCTTACTTCCGGAGATTCTGCAGGCTGCCGGAGAAACAGAGAGAAGAGATATTGCTCAATTGGGCTTCAAGCTATTTCTTACTCCTTAGAATGTTCTTTAGGTCCATCAAACTTATCACTGCCCTTGTCTTCTTTACTCAGGTAAACTAAACCCCATATCTTAGTTACTCGTTTCAATTTCTATATTTTGTTTTATCACTTTTGATATATACATATTCCTCATTTTTTGTTGCTAAGAGATATACATATTCCTCATGTTTCTTTAAGTTTGATGTTTTATGATTTTCACACATTCTAAAAATTAATTGCAATATTAAATCTAACCTTACTCTATTAATTAAATTATCAATTTAATATAGATTTAAATTCTGTTAACTTTATTTATAAAATGAAACTTTAATTTTACATAGCAAAATTAAAAAAATTTACCCTTGTGAAAAAAAAATGTTCGAAAACATCCAACTTTTTAAAAAAATGAGTATAAACGGCACAATTTGGGTTTCAGCCCATATATTTACAAATCCCAAAACCAACATTTAATCATTAATGCGTACACATGCATGCGTAACACATCTTTCTCTAAGTTTAATGCCGTTCTAAAATTTGGGTCTTGTTAATTTATTACAATAAATGACATGATTGAGTTGGTAATCACTCGAGTGTACATGTGATTCTTAAGATGCAAAATATCTTCTTAGACAATATATGGTAATGGGGTCTATATATGGCCCAATGATTTTCCTATGGTGGACCTGTGGAAAATTGCTCTTCAGAGAAACTCGTTACCCGAGAAATCCGCGAGGGAACATGAAACTTGTCAACTTGTTACATACCAAAATGAATTAATTTATAATTGATATAATAATTTTCAGGTGGATGAAAAAGGAAAGAATTTGGCGTGGAAAGCAATAGGATACAATGGACCCAGCTCAGATCATAGTGATCATGAAGAAGAACTAAATGAGAATAAGAAGAAGCCTGAGGAGATTTTTGGACCACTTTACAATGGCATAATCGATCTCAGAAACTCTAGAGAAGCCGTGGCAAAGAAGTTAACCAGTCACGGGTTCACAGTTTCGACTCCAAAGAGGAATAAAGCCGGATCATCTATTTCTGACCCGGTGATGACAATCCAGTGCGATGCCGTGGTGGTTGGTTCCGGATCGGGCGGAGGAGTGGTGGCCGGACTATTAGCCAAGGCGGGTTACAAAGTGTTGGTGGTGGAGAAAGGGAATTACTATGCAAGAAGCAAACTTTCTTTACTTGAAGGGCAAGCAATGGATGAGATGTATTTATCTGGTGGGTTATTAGCCACGTCTGATATGAACGTAGTGATTCTCGCCGGGTCCACGGTGGGAGGCGGTTCGACGATCAATTGGTCCGCCTCGATCAAGACACCGGAACATGTGATGAAGGAATGGGCGGAAAATTCGGAACTCGAACTGTTCGGAAGCGATTTGTATCGAGAGGCGATGGATGTTGTGTGTGAAAGAATGGGTGTTCAATGCGGATTTGTAGAAGAAGGGTTTAATAATGAGATCTTGAGGAAAGGTTGTGAAGAATTAGGGTTACCGGTGAAGAATATTCCGAGGAATTCTCCATCGGATCATTATTGTGGGTTTTGTTGCTTGGGATGCAAGAAAGGTCAAAAGCAGGGGACTTCAGAGACTTGGCTTGTAGATTTAGTGGAATCTGGTAATGGTTTGATCCTTCCAGGTTGTGAAGTGATGGAAGTCTTGTACGAATGTGAACGCGGGAAGAAGAAGAAGACGGCGACTGGAATTGCATTTGCGTTTGGGGAAGAGGTTTATGCGGTGGAGTCTAAAGTGAGTATAGTGGCTTGCGGTGCGCTTAGAACTCCGCATTTGTTGAAACGCAGCGGTTTGAAGAACGTTAACATTGGGAGAAATCTTTGTCTACACCCAGTGGTGATGGCTTGGGGATGGTTTCCAGAGGGGGAGATATGGCCGGAGAAGAAGAAAAAGAGCTACGAGGGAGGAATAATGACCGCAATGTCTAGCGTTGTGAACACAGAAACGCAGACTTCTTATGGTGAAGCGGTGATCCAAACACCTGCTCTTCATCCAGGGATGTTTTCAGGGGTCATTCCTTGGACATCAAGCAAAGAATTCAAATCCCGAATGCTCAAATTCTCAAGAACCGCACACGTTTTCGCGCTTCTGAGAGATAAAGGAACCGGAACAATCAATTCCAAGAGCTCCATTGACTACAACTTACAAGACGAAGACGAAGAGTCTTTAAAGAAGGGTCTTGAGAGAGTCTTGAAGATTCTAACCGCGGCCGGAGCTGAGGAGATCGGGACACATAATTCAGAAGGTAAGAGTTTGAATGTTAGAACAGCGAGTGCGGTAGAGATTGAGCAGTTTGTGAGAGAAGAGAGTTCAAAGCGGTTGAAGGATTTGTCAGGACAGATATGTTCAGCTCACCAAATGGGGAGTTGTAGGATGGGAATAAGGCCGGAGGAATCCGCGGTGAGGCCAACAGGAGAGACTTGGGAGGTCGAAGGCTTATTCGTGGCGGACACAAGTGTTTTTCCGACGGCTTTAGGGGTTAATCCGATGGTCACCGTTCAGTCTATTGCTTATTGTATTGGACTTAATGTTATTGATGTTCTTCAGGGAAAGAAATGAGGTCTCATCTGTTTTTATAAGATTTTAGTTTCTTATATTAAAAAACATTTTTAAATCAATAAACTTATATTTAAGAATTAATTTATTAGAGTACTAATTAGCGATAACTTTCATTTTATTTTATTCGTGAATTATTACTAGTACAGACTAGTAGCAATTTGATCAATAAAAAAATAAAGATGAGCAAAATGGATAACATTTCTAAGCCTAGTAGCCAGTTGATAAAATAAAAAACATTTTCAACTTTCATATTATGAAAAGAAAACAAAAGTATATACAAAAAGTTTCAAGTTTTCAACTTGTTGGAAGGCTTGATCTAGGCCATACTTTATATATAGTCCATGTCACTAGTCTGCTTTTTCTTTTTATAAAGGCTAGTGTATGTTATGTAGCCAAATAAGTGAATAACGTGCTTGACCTCCCCATTTAGTCAACACAATTATATATATTTCCTTTGAATGGTTTTACAAAATTATCATTTAATATTAGAATATTCTCCATTTGTTTCCATATTCATTTAGNTTTTTTTTTTTTTTTTTTTTTTTTTTTTTTGGGTTAAAATATTCATTTAGTTGACAAAGAAGATTTCTCTGAGAAGTTGCCTCGCATAACCAAAATTCTAAAATTTGTTGTATAAGTATACGCCATCATCAATTTCCTTTATGATATAGAATTAAACATATATGTAACGTGCGTCCGATTGATTTATTCCATTAAGGCAGAAAATCATTACAAACTATGCACAACCTTTTTCTCTACTCAGTCGTGTTCTCTCTTGGCCTCGTTGCCTTCATCACATGTTTTGCAGCCGAGTTCAAGAGAACAAAGGTACGAAGTAAAACTAATTAATTTCCATTAAAATCCCTTTTTGCGTTTCTAAATCGAAAACAAAATCGAATCATGTTTTCTTGAATATCCATGTGTGTAGAAGGAAGATATTCGATGGGACAAAGGGAGGAACTGTTATATACCAGGAAGCCATGCGTTTGGGCTCGGAACAGCCGCTATTCTTTGCTTCTGTCTTGCTCAGATCGTTGGAAACATTGTTGTGTTCCGAAATCACAGGACAAGAGTTAAGAGAGAAGATGGTTACAAGATTACTACTGATCTTACTTTACCCTCTGTTCTTTTGCTTCTGTCCTGGTAAAATACTACTCTCTTCTGTCTCTTTTTTTCTAATATAATCGAATTTGTATCGCTACTTTAAACTATGGGTTGTTGATCTGATTTACGGTTTTGGTTTTTCTGGTTTACGGTTTTATACACTGAAAATCAAATAAATTGCTTCTGTTTGGTTTGCTTTTCTGTTAAGTTTTAGTTAGTAATACTTTCTTTTAAAATATAAATATATAATGATTTATAATATTATATTTATGTAATATGGTTATATTTATTATTAAAAAATAAAAATACATAATTTGGTTGGGTTTTTCGGTTTACACTAAAATCGATTTCGGTTTGGTATATGCATTAGGTTTGACTTCGTTTTCTTTTGGATTACGGCTTTTTTCCAAATCCCTAGATTCTAAACTTTAATATCAGGTATATCATCGAAAATGTATAAGATAAAAATTAAAGATCTCTGAATTTTTTTCTTACAACCTATGTTTCAGGTTCAATTTTGTGGTAGTGGTTATGATTCTGAGTACTGCAATAAGCATGAGCCGAGCTCAACCATACGGAGAAGGATGGCTGGAGGAAGATTGTTACCTGGTCAAAGACGGTGTCTTTGCAGCTTCAGGCTGCTTAGCCATCCTAGGACTTGGAGCCTTGACCATATCAGCCACTAAGATCAAAGTAAAGAAGCAACAACAACAACTTGTGCAAGTCGTAATCAAAGACCAAAACCAAAAACAAACAAAATCCGAAGAAGAAGAGCAAAACCATGATGATCAACAAACGAACAAGTCAGAAACTATAATTTACTTGGTGGAGGAAGCGTCTTCCACTACTGATATAAGCAGGATATAAATAAAATGAAAAGAAAAAAAAGGGATTTTAATATTTACAAAGTTGTATTTAATAGATTTATATTGGGAATGTTGAATGGACATATCCCATCAACCACTTAAGGTCACATAGGATCCCAATCAAAAGAGTCAGTTTCAACTTGTGTATAAAAAATATACATTATCCTATTTTCTTTATCTCAATCTATGACTGGTCACTAGGAAGATTCGTTCCCAAATATTACCCCACAAGCCACAGCTAATGGTCTGCATAACTTTGACAAATATTCTAAGGTTATGATAACAACATGGATAAGGAAAAGAAGACTTCACACGTGTGATGGATGCCCCACACACTGGACCAATATTTAGTCAACCATAGTTGATATATTCAGATCTAAAAGTCAACTCAAAGGGAATACAGAAAACAAAACATGAAACTAGAGAAACTGTAAAGACTTTACATATTTCTGAAGACTTACCAGTGTTTTCTACAAAAAGAAAAAAAGAAACAAGATTCTCTTAAAAATGCTAAGTAACAAAAGGTAAGTTCACTGTTCATGGGACAAAAAAAAAACACATGAACTTGTCACAATGATATCGACTCGAAGAAGATACCAAAAAAAATGTTTAACCCCAAAACAGAGACTCGCAGGTCAGAAAGGCGTATTATATATATATCCACCTCTGAAATTGGGTGGTGGTGGTTGTAGTTGATGTCTCCTTTGTAAGCTATTGCTCATTACCTGAAAAGATGAAGATACTAAAATGTCCATAAGAAAACATCTTCTTATTGAGCGAGATAAAGATGCTCACTCCTGTTTGAAACTTGGATTATTTCAAATCTTTCAGTGAATAACCAGAGGAAAAATGGTGTGAAAAGCAAACCTTGGTATGCTTCACAGGTCTCACGATAGGGCCAAATGGATTCCAAGGTCTCCCGATAGGCTCAAATGGATTGCGTGAGATCTTGTAAGAAGATCCATCAATAGTATAAGCAGTTTGATCACTGTTTGTAGGAGGTTTCCACAGTTCGTACTGCTTGAAGTTCTTATTCACTGCCTCAAACTCAAATCCTCCAGAAATCTAGAACCAAAAGAACAAGCAAAAACTAATCTTGCCATGGTGCTTAAGGGATACACAACAAACAACTTCGATGCTTATCATGTAATCAAAATTCAAATGCAGATATGTCATAAAGAGAGAATGAGATTTAATTTACCCGCCCAAGAGATATTGGAACTGGTGGAAAAGTGGTGAAGAAACTTTCAAGCCGGTTTGTTGCACGCTCGGAGGCAAATGACTCAGGCAAATTCGCAGCGTTTATAGGAGCTTGATAAAGCACACCATTACCATAAGGCATAGACTGGTAAACATGATTAGGCCATGGATGGTAGAAATTCGAACCGGGAAATTGTGGTTGAGCCAGAGGATTTGAAGCAATGTGTATTCTATGATCAGAACCTGTAGTAGCTTGTGGTTTGTCGAGCTTCTCACTAGAGATTAGTGGAACTTTCTGGCGTATCTTAGCACCGTGTGGATTGGATGATGAGAGGATGAGAGGGAGTGGTGGTTTTGAGGCATGAGAAAGTTTACTACCACTTGTAGCTTTTCTTGCTAAACGACGCGTAAAGCTCATAGGAGGCTTAACTAGTATATCCTGGAAATTAATGGCACATACAAAGCAAAGTCTTGAGTTTAACTAGTATATTCTGTCTCATAGTTTGAAATTGATACACAATTAAACACACAAGACGCACCTTAATTTCAGTTAAGCTGAAAACAATGTAACTGAAGACTTCATTAGAAGGCAGGATTTGAAAACCGTTACCATAACATATTACTGCACAAACATTCAAACAAAAAAAAAAACAAAAAGACAATTACTTTATCGAATCTTTTAGGATCTTGGAGGGGTTTCGAAATTCGAATCCGTACCGTTTTGGAGACCTAGCGTCGAATCATGGAGATTGAGATGATAGAGAAGGCCTTCGTATCGTAAACCGTAGTTAGAAGTCAGAGTGACGAAGCTTCCGATGAACGATTCGACGGGGGGATTTTGCCGAGGAGGTAAAGATGATGACCATTGCGAGGGATGTTGCGAACTCTCACTCTGCATAATTCTTCAGCCGACGAAATCAGCGGGAAAATTTGGGGAAGAAGAGATGATTTAGCCGATTAGGGTTCTTGATCTGTCTCCCTCTCTTGGGTTGCAAATATTGCTAAATTTGAAATTTTGCTTAAAAGTTCGTTCTAAGCTGAGATTTATAGGAAAGACAATTGTGTGTCGTTGGCGGTTGCTTCATATTTGGGCCTAAATGGGCCTTGTATACACCTAAACCTTATGGGTTTAATTGGGCCTATATGATTCTATGGTTGGGGCCTTCTTTGTTCATAGTCGTCCGTACGAATGACACAATTTTTCCCCGAGGAAAGTTTCTTGGCTATGATTACAAGATCGTGGATGGTTTTAATGACTTGTATAATCCTCATCACAAAATTTGACTGAGGCGGGGATTATAATATGTTGAAACTTGAACAGACGGCTCTGGATATAGCCTGAAAATTGAAATCGGTTTGGGGCATAGTTAATTGGTAAGAAAACTGGTTGAAGATTACATGGGTTGAAGATTACATGGGACTAGTTCTTGATACAGTAGAAGCTTGTCGAAGAACAGAGTTTAAGTGGCAATGCTGCAGAGTTGGTTTCTCTAGCTCGATACTTGAAGTAGTAAATCATTTTTCTGAACCTAAACTGCTAAATCAGTTGAGAGTGTATATCACTTTTCTGAACCTGAACAGAGTTTAAGTGCTTAATTGCGGATTAGTATTTGAAAAATTGAAATTGACTAAACATGCTATCAATATTTAGCCTTACAAATTGCAGGAAAACCTGTTCCATTAAAGAAGGTATTACTCTGCTATCTGTTGAGAACATTGCTTTGTTTGTCTATAACCACCACCATATTTTGAAATCTGATTTTATTGTCACAATAACTCCATCTCAGGTGAGTGTGATGGACATATCTAATGATCTATCAGAAACAAAGAAGACAGAGACGCAAAGTTTAACAGGTTTGCTTCAAAGGGTAAAAGCCGGAATCAATCTGCAGAAAGGAAACAGAAGAATTCTTAGGCACCGAGAATGCAACCGGTTAAAAACGTTAGTATGATACAAATCCAAACCGTACCAAGAGCAGGTAGGCTTTTTAGTCACCATGTCCCGGTAAGAACCTTGCTGAGGAACAATCTCGTTCGCTTGAAGGATTTTCTGAGGAACTAGTGATGGAAACTCCCGCTGCTCACTTGGAAGGTAAATCATTTCTATCTCCTGAAAATGATATGGCAGTTTAGTTGAGTTTTTTTTTTTTGTTTTAGAAATTTTTTTTACCTTTATCTTCTTTTCTCGGAAAATGTAAGTATCATCAACATGAGTGGAAGGTAGAATCTGAGGTTTTCCAATTCTTCTTCCCTCGGTACCAAAATTCCTTGCTGCACAAGAAAGAAAAACTTTATATTCAAGTTTCCGATAAATAGATACATATGCATTCACGCACTTTCACGTATGTTAATATATCAATTTTCATTGTAAAACTCTAATTCTTAATCAAAAAGAAGACTAAAGTTGCAGAGGCAATAGAGCATACATGACTTAGGCCAAACACAAAATGAATTGAAATAAACCACCCTAATCCATGAAGAAAGACTTGAGGGCAGGCAGAGATAGTGAACCTAAGTAAAACCCTGATCCATGAGTAAAGCAACCCTAATCCATTCTCGTACGCATAGCTAAAGAAAGACGTACCGTTCTTGATCACAATTCTCGATTTTGGGAGATCAACATCTTGGAGTATACCTTCCACCCTAAGCCCATCAATGGAGATGACGCTCACAAAATTCCCTTTGACATCTTCCATGAAGAGAGATTACGATTCGCTCTCTTGCTCAGTCTTGCTCTCTTGCTTGCTCTGAATCTCTCTTTGTTTTTTTTTTTCTGTGCGTCTCTGTTTTCTTTCTAATTCGAATTTCGAGACTAATTTATAAAGCGCCGTTGCATGATATTGGGCCAGATATGGGCCTCTTACGGAAAATTAAACTTAGATGGAGAAATCGGGTCATGAAACGGGTATTCCTGGTTCTAAACAATCGGATCGGATCTACTTGAGTTTCAACGGCAATTCAGAAATGTTGATTAGAATCGAATACAGGAACTCCCGACCTGTAGCAATCCCTCTTACTCCAATTTGGGTATGTTCAGATTGAGAGTGTTCTGATTTATGCGAATTTGTGCGAAACTGTTTAGTCGACTGAAGTTTTTGGGTTTCTAATGTTTCCCAGTTTTAATCTTACATGTTATTAGATTGAGAATGTTGATTTTGCTTTGTTCACTCGAAGCTGCAAAATTACTCAGTCTAGTGACTGTTTTATGGTTTAGGGCTTTCGAAAGATTGATAAATTGGAACTTGACACAAGTTTTTTTTATCAGACTTGATTATGTCAACCTGATTTTTTTTAATTATGACCTGGAATCTCTATTCCCGTTTGATGATTTCCCAAAACTCGTCCCCATGAGTTTGAGAACTGTCTCTGCTAGTGTATATTCTTCTTGGTAAGCTGAAGATACGAGAGCTTAAGAAACTTTCTTCTGTGTATGACTGTATGTACTAATATCCCTCTGTGTTTTTTTCCTTTATGTTCATCAAGGATTTTCTCGAAATTCAGTGGGGCTGAGCAAAACCTGCTTTATCGGTTATATACTCAGGTATGCGTCTTTATCAATCACATGCAGATCGATTAGTTTCATATGTTTGATGTTACATAAATCAAGGAAAAGCCTTTTTAATATATTTTGTCTCTCTCTCTGACATGTGTCTAGGTTATTGCATTAGACATTAGAGGTAATTCTTGACTTTGAAATCACTCAGGTTATCTTAATTTAAACATAAGAACCTTTGATGGGCTATTCATGGTGTGGTCGATTAGTTTCCTTTGATGCACAGTGTCACAAATTTCAGGTACCGTCGAGAAACATCTCTAGAATACTTTCAGAACGTCTTCCACGTTAGAGAATTGTTACT
The DNA here is from genome assembly GCA_900406395.1 of Kernera saxatilis. Classification (NCBI taxonomy): domain Eukaryota; kingdom Viridiplantae; phylum Streptophyta; class Magnoliopsida; order Brassicales; family Brassicaceae; genus Kernera; species Kernera saxatilis. The sequence goes on along the minus strand of OVAY01001962.1, from coordinate 12,104 downwards.
AGTTATCACTTATCTTCTTCTTACATCTAACTATTAAGTGAAAACACTTTCCCTTTGCAGGTTGGACCAACTCTTGTTAAAGTCGAGCAGCTAGTCGAAGAACAGAGTCTGGACCCCTTATTGTCAGATAAGTAGGTCTCATGCATGCGGCTTAATCCATTTTGTTTGCTATTATGCATTTGTGACATTGGCCTCAATTGTAAGTCCGCCATATTTTGGAATTCTGATATTACTGTCACAATGACTCGTGTTCAGGACGAATGTGATGAACAAAGCAAATGATCTAACAGCAGCTAAGAAGAGCGAGATACAAAAATTAACAGTTTTGCTTCAAAATGACACCAAACCCCTTTGTTTATTTTGCCATTTTAGAACTGATTTCTTCTCGTTTTCATCCACTTACCAGACCGAAGAACAGAACTGTCAAATGGGAGCTCGATCAGTCTGCTAAGAAAACAACCACAAGAGGTCTCAGGCACAGCCAATGCAATCGAAAAGGGCCTATAACTTGTTCAATTTTCAAATTCTCGTTTACACCCACTTTATTCTTCGTTTACACCCACTTTATTCTCGTTTTAAAGCGTTAAATCTTTTGCAGCTCAAAACCGGGATCTCGGGCTACTCTGAAGGAACCTCCAATATAGTTTCAAGACAGTTGCAATGAAAAAGTGTGTTACTTTTCATTCTCTGCATTTGTATATAGTTTATTGGAGTCTTATCAACCGAAATTTCAAACTCATCTCAACTTGTTCTTCAATTTCATCTCCCGAAACTTCAACAATGTTTTCTTATTACTCGAGTTAGATAAGAGAAATCGGGTCATGAAACTTCAACAATTTCCTGATGATTCTAGACTATTGCATCTGAAGAAATCCTTCAAATTAGCGGTTCCTTCTCCAAACAGGTTTTATTCAAAATGAATCGATTTCCTTGATTTGCTTACTGATCGCAATTTGGGGTTTGTTCTGATAGTGGAGTTTTAGGGTTTCAGAATGATAGCTACAAGTTGCAAACCGTAGAGAAATTTGTTGTTTAAGAATCGAATCGGGAATTCTCGCGTCTAGACAATCGGATTTTAACAAGTCCTTCAAGCTCCAATATGGGTAATGTTCAGATTGCAAAATTACCAAGTCCAGTGAAATTTTAGGACTTGCGATAGATTGATCATCACAACTTCAAGTATAGCTATAGAGATATGCTTCACTGAGTGTTGCTGCTCAAATGGAGTTCCAAAATCTGGAGAAAGAAATTGAGAGATTAATATGGCTTACAAGATGCCATGCAAAGCTTCTCTTCTGCTTGTGCTTTTTGTTGGATCTTTACACTAGAGTTTTAGCTTTGTATAACTTAAACCAATTAGACGAGAGGAGAATGGCCCTTGTCCCTTAATGCTGTTTCTCTTTTTCTTTGATACTTTGTAATTTCTCGATTCTTTGTTTAAATATAGTGACCAGAAACATGTTACTTATAAAAATTAGAATTACCCATAAACAAAGAACATGGCGAAAAAACCAAAGTGTCACTTTTACGACTAAACTATAACCGTGAAAACAGAGAGAGGAAAACACAAAAAAAACTTACAACAATCTATATGAATTATTGTTAACGAGTAGAGAAAAAAAAATCAATATATCATATCATCTTATCTTATTAACTAAAACTCCTATGCATCATCGCTTCGCTTGTTCAAAAAATAAAAAGATGGGAAAGGTAAAAGCAAAAAAAAAAAAAACTTATTGTTGATCATTGCACTGACTCCACACAACGCAAGAGTGAATGTGACCAAGGTGCTGTAAGCACAATATCAACCCATTCAACCTGACCCCAAACTTCACCATCAAGGCGCTTTTCAAGCAAAATCACAGCACACATAATTTCCGGGGTTTCAAGGTAAGGATACACAGCAGGACCGACCCAAACGATTACGAGTTTTCCACCATAAGGTCCTATTTCGACTCCAACTCCACATCTAAAATGCCGATCAAGTTCAGTCAAACCTTTAACCAACCTCCACTCTTCACTCTTTGTGTCATACCACGTGCATTTTAAACGATCATAACAGTACCATACATTCTCTATCTTACAGATGCTCTCACCCATGTTTTCCTCAACAATTTCCCACCTACTTTCTTTTGTAAGGTATACAAAGTTCTCCATAGTAGTCCTCCTCACGTAAAGTTTTTTTTTTTGGGATAAAGTCCTCACGTAAACTTTTCCTGGTTCCGGTTCGAGCTTTATAACTGTAGAGAACCGAAGGTCATCCCCAGGATCCGGTAAAGGTTCCCAAGTTTGAGTCTTTGGGTCGAAAACCTCAGCCCAATGCGTAGATTCACCTGCTTCACAATCACACCCTCCCATTACATATAATTTCCCATCGAGGGAGCACGTAAAGGCATTCTTACGAGCCACCATCATGCTAGGGGCTTTGCACCGTTTGCCAACCAGCTTATTATAGACCCACACGTCGGTCGAGGAGGGCGTGTTTTGTCCGCCGATTTTGTATGTTTCTGAACCAATCGTTTCGTGGAATATTGGTAAGCGAGGAGAATAGGAAGAGGGCATTCGTAGCAACAAATTTCCGGTACACTTGTCTTCGTTCGTGCAATCGGTTAGGGTTTGATGATCATCGGGTTCTATCCAGAGACTGAACCATCTACGATCACAAGGATTGGTGAAGGATTGTAGGGAGACATAAACACATTTTTCTTTGGTTCCAAGGTGGGATCGCACCATGTCGAGATCCTCGGAGAGGATGAGCGAGCGGAAGGTCTTGGAGACAAGAGAGAGTGTCGGGTAGTACGACGTCGAGATGCGAGCCAAGATACTCAAAACGATGTCCTCTGGTAATGACGAAAACAAAGACGGCGGAGGAGGGTTTGACTCCTTCGCTGGTTCCATATTAGACTTAATTCACACACCGGCGTTTTACAAAACCAACATATAAAATTCCTTTTGTTTTTATAATTGAAAATAGATGAAATCTTATTGAATGGAGATATACACAAGTATTTTCTATATCTTCTATAATTAGGAATCCTAATACAAGTAGATGTTGGTTCTTGGTTTAGTTTAAATATCAAATCGAACCCGATGAATGCCTTATGCCTATTTAAGTATTATTTGACCATATTCTCGTAATAAAATAAAATTTCGCTGTATCTTTAAATTAAATTTAAAGCTATGTAGGTATCTTCAGTTTAGTAAGTAATTATTTTCTTTTAACATTGGGTCGTTTTTGCTCTTGTCATGCTAGTTCTTCACCAAGTAATAAACTCGATCGTTGTTCATTAAGAAGTACTGAACAATCTGATCTAATCTTATTGTATCGTGGGAGATCGATCTTGAGTTTTTGTGTCTGGTTAATGAACTGGCAATAACGATAAGTGCGAGCAACAATTCTTTGAAGATCTTCAGTGTCTAAAGTGGGTCGATGTCTGTCCAAAAACCTGTGACTAAGGCATTAGGAACTTTGGTTCGGTTTGGTATAATTTTTGTCTGCAGTCTTCTCCCAAATTAATCGAACCATTCGAGATACCCGTCTCGCCCATCGATCTCGGAAAAACTGCCGCGGTTCGATGTCCAAATGGTTCGTCCATTCTTAGTTCTCAAATGCTCGGTTGCTCCTTCTTAGTCCAAATTGTTCTTTTTCTTTGATGTCTAGGTATCATCTCTTTGTAATTTCTCAATATAGTGACCAGAAACATGTCACTTATAAAAAGGTAATATTACCAATAAACAAAGAACATGGCAAGAAAAACCAAAGTATCAATATATGAAGAAACATTACTAAGACTAAACTACATATAACTATAAACCGTGAAAAGAAAGAGAGAGAGAGAGAGAGAGGAGTCAGAGGACACATACAACAATGCATATGGATTAATTGTCGTAAAAGAAATTCAATCATGTTAAATTTGAAAATATTAAAAAGGGTACCAAAAGAAAAAAATCACCATATCATATCATCTATCTTGGATTAACTAAATCATATTGTTGATCATTGCAATGAGTGCATACAATGCAAGAGTTTATATGACTGAGGGACTTTAAGCACAACATCTTCCCATTCACTCTGACCCCAAACTTCACCATCGTTGCGTTTTTCTAGCGAAATCACAGCACACCAAATCTCCTTGGTTTCAATACGAGGATACACCGCTGGACCGACCCAAACGATGACGAGTTTTCCACCATAACTAGCTATTTCAGTATCAAGTCTGAAATGCCGATCAAGTTGACTCAAACCTTTGATAAATCTCCACTCTTGACACTTTGTGTCATACCACAAGCATTCGTTTTCATCATAACAGTACGATACATTCTCTATCTCACACGAACTCTCAGCCAACAATTTTTCCCCAGCAACATCCCACCTGCTTTCTTTTATAAAGTAAACAAAATTCTTCTCATGGGTCCTCACGTAAACTTTTCCTGGCTCGGCTCCGAGCTTTTTAATTGAAGAGAAGCGGAGCTCAGTGCAAGGATCCGGTAAAGGTTCCCAAGTTTGAGTCTTTGGGTCGAAAACCTCAGCCCAATGCTTAGATTCATGCTTCACACCCTCCCATTACATATATTTTCCCATCGATGGCGCACGAGAGGGCATTCTTACGAGCTACCAGCATGCTAGGGGCTTTACACCATTTGGCAGTGACCTCATTATGGACCCAAGCATCGATTGAGAAGGAGGGCGTGTTTTGTCTGCCGATTTCGTATGTTTCCGAACAACAGTATCGTAGAATATTGGTAAGCGAGGTGAATGGGCATTCGTAGCAACAAATTCCCGGTAGACTTGTCTTGGATCGTGCGATGGGTGGTCAGGGTGTGATGATCGTCAGGTTTTATCCAGAGACTGAACCATCTGTGATCACATAGATGGGTGGGCGATTGTAGGCAGACATAACACACATTCTTCTCGGGTTCCAAGGTGCATTCGCGCCATGTCGAGCTCCTTGGAGAGGATGAGCGAGCGGAAGCTCTTGGAGACAAGAGAGAGTTTTGGGTAGTATGATGTCGATATGCGAGCCAATATACTCGAAACTATGCTATCCGGTAATGACGACAACGACGGCGGCGGCAGAGGAGGTGGAAGAGGGTTTGACGATTCCATATTAGACTTCATACCGGCGTTTATATTACTTGTAGGTGATTAGGTTTTTTATATTGTAAATTGCCTTTGGTTTTATTAATCGAACAATAATGAAATCTTATTGTATGGGCTTATATATCTATAACTGCACAAGTATTTCCTATCCCCTATATATAATAGGAATCCTAATACAAGTAGAAGTTATTTGGAAAAGGATATTCTAGTCCGTAATATAAACCCAATCCATTGAATTCTTATTATTATTATTTTTTAATTATATCACTATTTCAACCTTCTTATTTCGAGGTAATTAAAGCCAATTAATTATCTTCAATTCATTAATATTCGAGTTGGATAAGGTCAGTTCATTAATATCCATTGTTTCAGACTGTGTATTCAGTTGTTGCGGCTTGTGTTGAGGCTTTGAGATTGAATGATAAGAAAGAAAGAGAGTCGTCAAATGGATGGACATCAAGTTGTCAGGAAGCCCTCACTTGCCTTGTTATAATTGCATGCAGTGGTTTTGGTACTAAGTCTTTTAGTGATACAGCACGAAACAGAGACCACAAGCAGCATGTTCTGGCACTTGGAACTTCTGCGGTGATACTTTGATAGTCTATGACAACTGAAGTAACTTTGGCACTCTTTGGTTTAGAAACGATTGCTAATAGCAATTAGAAATGACATGACTATGCAGTTGAAATATACCCTCATAGTTTCATATCAAAAAAATATACCCTCAAAATGTCCTGCAAATGCCTGCCTAGCAATTCTCCATGTTAATCCTCAGCTTTTTGCTTGCAGGCCTACGCTCAGTCTCTTGAGAAAACAAGTACAAGCATTTTCAGGAAATTGATCAGAAAGCTGGAACTAATCGGGTTTGTTGTTGGCAAGGTGGAATCTCAAATTTCTTTTTCTTCTGTCTCCCTTCACTGCCATGGCATCGGGCTGAATATGACAGGAAAAAAACGCAATGAAGTTTTCTTGAAGTTTATTCAAAGCAAGAAAGTGGGAAAAGGATAAGAAAGTTCATGAATGACAGGAAAAAAACGCCATGAATGAAGTTTTCTTGAAGTTTCTTGCAAGGCAAGAAAGTGGGAAAAGGATAAGAAAGTTCTCTCAACGTTCTTCAGAATGATTATCGATTTTTGGAGATTCAGATAACAGAGGGTGCCTTCGATCCTGACTTCTTCTTTTGAGATGATACTCACGAAGTTACCAAGCAAAGAGTTCTCCATTTTCTCGCTGTTTCTGAGAAACAATGGTGGGAGAGTTCTTTTTTTTTTAAACGCAGTGTTTTATAATAATAAAAAATTGTGCATATGGGCTAAATGGGTTTGGATTGGGCTTTCTTCTTAATTTCAGATTTTCTTTAACGATCTCCATCACGCACGCACGCACGCGCACTCACTTGTCTCATCTTCCTCGGAATTTAAAAAAAATGGAGAAACCGGGTCATGAAACGGGTATTCCGGGTTGTCGACAATCGGATCTGAAGAAATCGTTCAAATCCGCTGTTCGTTCTCTTCTCACCGCTTGCTCCAAACAGGTATTCTTCGAAATCTGGGTGTCTTCTGATTTATGCGAATTAGTGAGAGACTTTTGGGTCCAGAGGAATTTTAGTGTTTAGGGTTGAATGATAATTGGAACTTGAGTTACAACGACAATTCAGAATTGTTGATTAGAATCAAATACAGGAACTCCCGAGTCTAGACAATCGGATCTGTAGAAATCCCTCTTACTCCAATTTGCGTATGTTCAGATTGAGACTGCTGATTTTGCTTTGTTCACTCGAAACTGCAAAATTACTCAAGTCTAGTGACTGTTTTATGGTTTAGGCCTTTCGAAAGATTGATGATTGGAACTTGAACAAGTTATTTCGATTAGAATATTGTTTATGTCGTCCCTCATTTTCTGATTTATGACCTTGGATCTTCCTATTTCCGTTTGATGATTACCCAAAACTCGTCCCCATGAGTTTGAGAACTGTCTCTGCTAGTGTATATTCTTCTTGGTAAGCTGAAGATGAGACTGTAAAGTCAGAGCTTCTGTGTATGTACTAATGGCCCTCTGTGTCTTTTTTTTCCTTATGTGAATCATAATCATCAAGGATTTCCATGACATTTTCTCGAAATTCAGTGGCGCTGAGCAAAAACTGCTTTACCGGTTATATACTCAGGTATGCCACTTTATTATCCCCTTCCGAATTGCTTATCAATCATATATAGGAAAACCATCTAGATCCATTCATCTGTTTGATCGATATATTTTGTCTGTCTCTCTCTGACATGTGTCTAGGTTATTGTGAATTTGCATCAGACATTAGAGGTAACTCTTGACTTTGAAATCATTTAAACATAAAAAAACCTGTGATGGGTTATTCATGGTGTGATCAATTAGAAACTCTTAGTTAAACGCTTTCACCATTGTGTAACAGGATGAGTTTGATGCACAATGTCACGAATTTCAGGTATCGTTGAAAAACATCTCTGGAATACTTTCAGAACTTCTTCCACGTTAGAGAATTGTTGCTAGTTATCACTTATTTTTTCTTCTTAAGTCTAACTAGTAAAGAGATTCCTCTTTTGTGATCACACACTTGTGAAGTGACGGATTTGTCACTTCCCCTTTGCAGGTTGGACCAATTCTTGATAAAGTCGAGCAGCTGGTCGAAGAACAGAGTTTGGATCCCTTATTTTCAGATAAGTAGGTCTCATGCATGCGGCTTAATCCACTTTGTTTACTATTATGCATTTATGGCATTGGCCTCAACTGTAAGTCCACCATATTTTGGAATTCTGATATTACTGTCACAATGACGCGTTCTCAGGACGGATGTTACGGACATAGCAAATGATCTAACAGCAGCTAAGAAGAGTGAGATACACAAATTAACAGGTTTGCTTCAAAGGGTAAGTAAGCTCAAAAAGACTGTCATAAGACACCAAACCCTTTGTTTATTTTGCTATTTTAAAACTGATTTATTCTCGTCTTCATCCACTTACTAGGCCGAAGAACAGAATCGTCTGATGGAAACTCGAATCAGTCTGCTCAGAAAACAACCACAACAGGTCTCAGGCACAGCTAATGCAATCGAAAAGGTGCTAACTTATTTAAATTTCAAATTCTTACACCCAATATACTTCGTTTTAAAATCGTTCTCAAAACGTTAAATCTTTTGCAGCTAAAAGCCGGGATCTCGGTCTACTTTGAAGGAAATGACAAGCTGACTCCGATATAGTTTCAACTTTCAAGACAATTGCAATGAAAAAGCGTGTTACTTTTCATTCTCTGCATTTGTATATGGTTTATTAGAGTCTTATCCATCTAGTCACAACTCTTGCTTCATGCGTAAACCACTGAGAAGCTGGATTAAACCAGTTTATGCATTGTGTTCGGGTTAACAGGTTCAGTTACGATGAGTGGTACTTTGGTTTTGGTTCGATTATAGTTCATGCAAAATTTTTATCCAAGGTTAAAAAAGTTGTTCACAAGTTGTTAAATAAACAAACTTATCGTGACACACTGTCATAAGACTCATAACCATAAGATTTGTTGAAAAATGATCATCTTGTGACTTTACACATATATTTTTTGAAAATGATCAATTTTCTTCAATAAAAAAAATGAAACTGTTGGTGTATGTGTAGACATTCATAATGGATGACAGGGAATCAAGTCACTCAACAAAGAACCCCTTTGTGATTGTGTACGTTCTACCGACCATATGATTCCATCACACTTCACAGATAAATTGTTTGTTTTATCAGTTTTAAAGTGATTACTGTTTAATGTCAGAAAAATATCATATCATTTGGTGTGTGTATATAAACGAATTTTGAAAAGTCAAGAAGACAAGTGCCATAACACACATTTAATTAAAAGTTTGGTCTCCAATCCAGTTTTTGGTTTGAGTCATTTGGATTTGGCTTATGACAAATAATGATTTGATTTAAAAAGCGATAATCTTTCAAAATAATTATCAAATAATGATTTCGTCTAGAGTATGATTATCTTTTCATTTCGAAATTTGAATCATTTTCTTACAGTTTTTCTTTATATCATCTCTCTACCTTCGTGACAAGAAAAACATTTTCCGAAAAGATAGCATTCTTTCATAGCTTGTAAATATTATACTCTTTTTAAGTAAATCGAACGACCACGGAACTAATTAATTTATATTTTTCTCGTAAATAATTATTCATCTATATAGATGTTACTTTATTTAATTACTATATTTATTCAAAGATATGGCTTACAGCCACTAAGTCAACTAATATACAAACACTCTATGCCAGACAGTTTAGTCTTCGTAATTAATTAAATGATCACATTTATTAATCCTTCAACAATCCACGTAATGGAGTTGGTATAAAGTACACCGTACACGTACTTAACTTAGAAATATTAAAACTAATATGTTTACAAGTCAAATAGATATTTCGACTTATAAGAGCTATAGTTCTAAGTTATTTATTTGAGGTCAAAGCATAATATCTGCTGCTTTATGTATGTTAGTGCATCATTACTTGCATTAGTGCAATTGAATACGACATATTTTTTTTTACATTATAATTATTTATGACCACATCATTATTCTAATTCAGATATGTTGAGAATCGTCGATTGGCCCGATTTGGTAGCGAGGCGTAAAAAAATAGCCGATTTGGTACGAAAATAAATAAATTATTAGCATTAGGACAGTGAAAGAATCTGCTTACGTAGAAAAATCTCGATATGCAGTATCCTAAAAATGTTTTTAAGTTCTTGATTTTTTTTTTGCATTTTTCTTTTGCGTTTGCATATGCTTAAAGAAAGTTGGTATTTTTTTTNAAATTTGGTTTTTTTTTTTTTTTTTTTTGTCGAAAAAGAAAGTTGGTTTTTATTATCTACAAAACAAATACAAGTTAATATTTTTATAAACATTATTAAGAGTGCATTTTTGGTTGAGATACTTCGTGATGATTCGTTATATGCCGGTTCGAAGCGGGTCCGACAAATAAGATTTGGAAAATTTTGAGATGACAGATAGTTGTCTTTCCGAATACTTTTTGATGTTCGAGTCAATAATAAAATTTAGTGATTAGACGAATAAATGAAGTATAGGAGGATGAGGCAAAAATAATGATTCACAATTGAGTCAAGAGTCGATCCACTATCCAATATGCTGTGAGAAAGGGAGTACAGAGAAGATCTTTGGAGACGGAACGAATCTTTATGGGGTGAGAATGAAGAACTAGGATTTGAACAAGTGTCCGAAAAGAGAGATAGTCATAATACTCAAAGGAAATGGTTGTCGATGTTTTTGCTATACCCTATATAGCTTTTCATTATATTAGTTTCAGAAAATTCTAAATATACAATAACATCAAATAATATGAGATATGCAAGTTCTCCAGTAAAAACAAAATAATGCAATCTCATTACACGGCCCGGCATACTCGGGACCATTGATCATGACATATCTATATTAATCTAAATTTAGAAGATGAACGTGAAAATCATGGAGCATGGTACATTTAAAGGACGACAATATGACGTAAAGTAATACAAGGTCCCCAAAACAAGTAAACATAATAGTTAATAATGCTCAAATGATCTTTTATTTGGTCTATAGTCTATACTTATCATGTCGTTTTTGTTTTGTTTTTTTTAATAGTAACACTACAAAAAAAAGGTTAAATTAAATCACTTAACTAAATGATATTATTTTGAATTAGTTATGTATAAATAAAACAAATATAGATGATTTAGCATCAATTATAATAGTTGATGTTATTATTAACTAGTTTAGCACCAATTCAATAAACCGATGCTAAATCATTGTATTTTGTATCACTTTTTTAAAATTAATATTATTATATAAAATTATATTGATTAGATAAATGATGTATTTATTTTATTTAGTTATATCACTTATTCAATTGACACAAAACTTACATCAATAAAAATGATGCNATATTAACTTGCATCACTTATAAAAAAGTAACACAAAATATGAATTTGCATCAATTATATAATGATGTATATTTACTAATTTCTTTAACATCAATTAAATCAAAAGATGCAAAATTAACTTCAATAAAAAAAAATAATGCTAAGATCTTTCCTAAGTGATATAATTTAATATTGATTAGTGTTAGTTTTATATAACCAACGTTAACGTTAAATAAGTTGGTATTTAGTATTTACATCAATTNTTTCTAAGTGATATAACTTAATATTAATTAGTGTCAGTTTATTTGAAAAAATAAATAAATAGTGTCAGTTTTATGTAACTGACTTAAAATAAGTTAGTATTGACATCAATAATTCTAATTGATGCTAGATCAGATATTTTTTAGCATAACTGTTATTATTTTTAACAAATTGTTGACTAAAAACACTTAAAAGTTAGTTTTTATATTTGCAACTAACATTTTGTAAAAAACTTACAAAGTTAAAAAAAAATAATCACGGCACATATCTATTNTAATAATCACGGCACATATCTATTTCAAAATATTTCAAAATTTAATCACATAAACTATATTTATTTCACAAGCTTCAAAACCTACAAATTTATTTTTATTTAGTAAAAAT
>OVAY01001961.1:1268-22522 GCA_900406395.1 Kernera saxatilis | reverse complement strand
AGTTGTTTGTGGTATTTTTGGAACACAAACTTAAAAGTGTGGTATTTTATGGAATTATTCTTTTATAAATGGTACAAATTAAAAAGAAACGAAAGAAAAACAGAATCAAAATTAACATTTTTGGCATTCTTTTGTCAAAGATAGTATTATGGTATATTGAATGGTTGGAAAAGACGGATTCGTTGGCATAAATTTTTGGTTAGCAATAATGCGGACACAAAAATAGAAGAAAAATATTGTTTTGTATTGCGTTCTATCCCTAAAGATTGTCACATCTTGTATTTTTTGATGCACCATTTACTGATTAATTGATGAATAAAATAGTGTTAAATTAAAATTATTTGACGTATTCTTTACTCCATTTAGATGATATTATATATAATGCATGAACTCTCCCGTGATCAAATTTGGCATTTTTAGAGTTATCATTGATTTGAGATGCCTTCATATACAATCAAACGTTACGGATGTGTTACTTGTATACGTGATTATTATATGTGATTGAACTTCGATCCAGCGGATATATGAGTTGGGATTTGGGTGGATTAAAATACATACAAAATGCTCAATGACACAATGAACTTTCACTTATTAGGTTAAAAAACCAAGTAAACTACAAAAAAAAATTGTAATGAATATGTTAGGCTTTTGTGATCCAATAATGGGCTCCCAAACTGGAAAACCAATAAAATGGGCTTAGTCTTAACATGGATTAACCCTCAAAGGGTTATAGCCTCATAGCCCATAGCCGATTTTAATTGTTTTTCTATGGATAATTCATAATTCGAAATCTCAGCATCGCATTGAAAAGGCAATTTTAATATTTTGAAATGTTTAAAAACAAAAATAATATTGCTAATAAAATAAAGATAATTAGCTAGATAGAGGTATAATTAAGAAACTAACAATGATGTGACATAAATACTCAAGAAGGTGTATTTAATTATTTTTAAATGACAGGAAGAAAAAGGAAAACAAATCTTTTTACAAATAAAAAACATTATCTTGAGCAGTAAAGATAACCTCACCGACATTTCTCCTCCAACCACTGTTTAAAGCACTCAACACACACTTTTTCTTTCACCTTCACCAAATTTCCCGAGAAAATCTCAAATCTGGGTTTCCCCAGATGTAAAAACCCTAGCTTTCTACCTTTCCAATCTCGACTTCTTCCACTGAAAATTACCGAAATGACGACGGTTCCGATGGATATCGTCAACGACTTATTCCTCCGTTTACCGGCGAAGAGTTTGGTTCGCTTCCGTGCTCTCTCCAAGCCGTGTTGCCATCTAATCGACAGTCCCGATTTCATCTCATCGCATCTTGATCGCGTCCTTCAAACCGGTGACCACCTCATGATCCTTTTGAGAGGCGCTCTTCATCTCTACACGGTGGATCTGGATTCACTGGACACCGTCTCCGACGTTGAGCACCCGATGAAACGCGGTGGTCCGACCGAGGTTTTCGGTTCGTGCAACGGTTTGATCGGATTATCGAACTCTCCAACTGATTTAGCGATTTTCAATCCATCTACTCGACAAATCAGTCGATTACCTGCTTCGCCTATCGATCTCCCCGATGGTTCGACCACTCGTGGTTATGTATTCTACGGATTGGGATACGATTCTGTGAACGACGATTATAAAGTTGTGAGGATGGTTCAGTTTAAGCGAGACTCAGATGATGAACTTGGTTGTAGCTTTCCTTACGAGGTTAAAGTGTTTAGCTTAAAGAGGAATTCGTGGAAGAGAATCGAATCGGTTATGCCTTCGATTCAATTATTGTTCTACTTCTATTACCATCTGTTATATCGTCGAGGTTATGGTGTTCTTGCTGGTAATAGTCTACACTGGGTTTTGCCTCGAAGGCCTGGATTGATTGCCTTTAATATCATAGTGAGGTTTGATCTCGCCTTAGAGGAATTCGAGATTGTTCGTTTTCCAGAAGCTGTTGCGAATGGTGATGTCGATATTCAGATGGATATATGTGTTTTAGATGGCTGCCTTTGTTTGATGTGTAACTACGATCAGGAATATGTTGATGTTTGGATGATGAAAGAATATAATGTGAGAGATTCTTGGACTAAGGTTTTCACGGTTCAGAAACCGAAAAGTGTGAAATCGTTTGCGTATATGAGACCTTTGGTTTATTCCAAGGACCATGACAAGGTGCTTCTGGAGATAAACAATACGAAGCTAGTGTGGTTTGATCTAGAGACTAAGAAGCTCAGTACTCTTAGAATTAAGGATTGCCCCAGCTCGTATAGTGCGGAACTCGTTGTGAGTAGCCTTGTTTTGGGATGTAAAGGAGATGTTAATAACGTTAAGCACCGGAAAGAACAACGAGCTAAAGAAGCTAAAATGATGCAGAACAGTAAAAAGAGGTGGGGTTTTCTTGTTCTTCTCAAGATGTGATATGAGAGAAAGCAAATCCGAGTCTTCGGTTTATCTTTCATATATTTCTCTGCTGTTTTCTTAGTGATTCTTTATCTCCTTCGTTGTTCATCTCAGGGATGATTTCCTATCCAAGGGATTCAAGTTGGTCTTATAAGCAAAAGCAAGAAGAGTTAACTAATCCAAAGGAGGTAAGTGTAAGTTGGCCATTGTTAATTGTGTTTCGTCGCTGCTACATCCTTATTTTCTTTCCTTGTTTTTTTTCTCTGTTTCCCTTTCGTCGCGGACGATCATTTTTCATATTCGGATGGACACAAGAGTCAAAGACACAGTTTGTCTAGGTATTGATTGCTTAGAACATTCCCAAGAAAGTGTTACAAAGTCATCATTAGGACGATAACTTTTGCATATGGGCATATCATATCCAAGTGTTTATTGAGAATTGTCGATCTTCAAACGATCATCGGGGTTTGATTTTTCAGGACGCGGATGAAAGGAGAAATATACTTTAACCAAGCTTTGAATACCACAGGAGATAGTTTCAAACAACTTAACCTAAGTTTATAATATATCCTTACGTAAGAGAGGTTACTTTAGTATGGGAAGTGTACTATGAGTCTATGATCCAATACATAATAAGTGTTGTTGCTTTGTAAATGAGTGTGAAATCTAGAATCTCTATATAACTCTTGTCAAGCTTGTTATAACTTAATACTAACTCTTTGTACTTTGCTTTTAGTCTCTGCATAAATTGAGATGTGAACGATTTGTTTCCTTTAGGATCATATAAGAAATAGCAGTTTCAAGCAACATATGTTAATGGCAGTTAGCACTTACCACCGCGAAAGTATAATTGTCATATCTAGGAAATGAACATATTCAAATGAATACATAAAAGAGATTTTATTAAAAGCTTAGGAAGATTAAGAAGAAATTAGAAACCCAGCCTTTTAGGAAAAAAAAAAAAGAGATTTTTTTTTCTTTTTTTCATCAGATTTGTAAAATGTTAAACGTCTAAAAAAACAAGCAAACCCAAAAATTTCTCTTCCAAAAGAGAAAAAAAATATTGTGGTATTTAAGAAAAAAATATCNAGAAAAAAAAAATTGTGGTATTTAAAAAAAAAAAATCATGTTGGTAAAAAAAAAAAAAAAAAAAAAAATATCATAATTGGCAATAAAATGCCGTCTTGACATTTTTCACACAAAAGTAAATATTTTTAATTATATTTCTTAAGAAGAAAATTTGACTTTTGATATTCCGCTTTGTTATTAATTTTGATTTGATGTTAAAACATAAAAATAAGAAAACAAATTAGGAAACAGTTTTTTTTTTTCTCTCTAACGAAAAGTCGTCATCTTCTTCTTCCTAAAGAACTTTCATCGGAATCATCTAAGAGCCGTCGGATGTCGCTTCTTATTTTAGTTTTACACAGTAGTCTATATAGATAGATGTCTTCGTTGACATTTTTATCGTTGTTCGGTGATATATATACACAAATTCTTTCTCCGTCGATTTCTCCGACTCCGTCGATGTCGAATTCACATAACTAATATCGAATGCAATGGACTTTTGCTTTGCGATTTGGAGTTTAAAAAAGTTTAGGCTAGAAAAGCATACAAATCACATTGGAGTAGGATGGTGTACGAAAAAAAAAACATAACGGATATGTACATTTGTTAGCGAGTACGGCATTTTTAACCAAGATGCATCGTGTATTTCTAAAACTCGTAATAAAGATTTGACTCGGTGAGTTGCCCACACTTGATAAAAACTCGTCAATTTTTTCAAAGAAAAAGAAAAGGTTAAAAAGCCCCAAACGTTTTTCATTATTATGTTTCTTTATCGGATTAAACGAGGAATCGGTTTTTAACCCTGATATACTCATGTACACCCGTAATTAATCCGGAGATTTTTTCTAAATTTTATCCTCTGAAGTATATTATTTTAATTTTAATTTTATAATATTATAAAAACTGTGTGTGTGCGTCTGTTTAACGATGGCGTAGAGAGAAAAACCAAATGACGGCTGTGTTAAACCCAGACGAAACCTCCGATCGCCTTCTCTCTGTCTCTTCTTCTACCTCCTCCTTCTCGCCTTTACATACACCTATACACGGAGCCTCCGTGTAAGACCTCTTTTTCCTTTTACGGTTATTTTTCCGGCCGTCGATTGGATAAGCTCTTTTTTTTTTTTTTCATCGGCGAGAGAGGGGATTTTCGACTCTCGATGACTCTGAGCCGTTTATCAGCCACAGATTCCTCAAACACTCACCGATCCTCTTTCTCCGCCGTGGCTGGAACCGATCATCACAAGCGTAAACTCGACGATTACGTCTCGTCGTCTCCTGATTACGGCGTTGATCTCCTCCAAAGGATGAAGAAACACGAGGTCGACGCCGATCGCACGGCGGCGTCACAACAGGCCTGGAATTCGTGGAGATCCGGTGATTATTCTGGCCAGAATCGGTCGTTTTCTTCGGCTGCTGAGTGTTCTTCTTCTTCTGTTCCTGAGTCGTCGAATCGGACCGAGTCGTCGAATCGGACCGAGTCGACTCGGTTGCAACTTTTCGTCAGGATGATGTCTGGAGGGAAGACGATCGTGATCCACGCCGATAAAAACGACACGGTGGCGAAGCTTCATCAGAGAATCGAGTGGAAGACTAAGATTCCGGTGATCGAGCAACGGTGTATCTACAAAGGTAAGCAGCTGCAGTACGAACAATCCTTGAGCGACTACTCGATCGAGCAAGACGCTTCGCTTCACCTCGTTGGTCGTATGCAAAGCACAGAACATCCGGTGGCTTGGCAAACAGTGGATGATATCATGTACACAGTCTCTCGAATGCAGAGAGGTGAGAATCTCTACGGAGGTATTTCAAACATCAATGAGAAGATCGTTGCGTTTTTCTCTATGATTCCTGCGGAAAACGACGATTCTATTGCGAAATATCTGAAGATTTTCTCGAATTCGTCGGTTCCAGCTGCTCTGGTGATGCTCTATGCTTCTTCTTTAGAAATTAACAAATCATGTGCTAAGAGTTCCATTAAGCTCTTCTTGAATAGTTGCGTTGGCTTGCCAAAGAATCAGCAGAACTGTTGTTTACCGGTAGTGTTAGAGTTCTGTAGATGGCTTAGGAAAGTTTGCCCTGATAACAAGCTGTATCTGTCTTGCCGGAACACCTTGGGATCAATGCTGGAATCGGTTGATCATTGTGGTGGACTCCATGGTGGATTGTTAACTTTTGGGGAGGAGATTTTCCCGTTTTTTATCGAGTTAGCTGATCATGTGGTGAAAGAATTAGGCCAGAATTCTGGTCCTACTATATGTGACATTCATAAATTTTCTTCTTTTTGGCAACCCTTGAGGAAGGCCATCCAGGTTGCCTGCTCAACTCCCATTGCTTTACCTCTGCGAAATACTCTATTGGAGGCGGAGATCGGACATCTTTATCGGGTATTTGGAATCTTGTTGAGTACAATGGACACCTGTATGTGTAAAATCGAATCTTTGTTGGGTAAAAGAGGAGTTGCCAACACTGAAGCTATGTCTGCATCGTGGTCTCAATGTCTTGCTATTCTGAAGATTATCAATTCAATGTCTCAACTCTATCAAGGTGCTAAGGAACAGGTAGCTAGTCTTATAACTTCTAGGAAGGTTGCATTTTGTGCCCTCGTTTTGAGATTTGCAAAAAGAGGAGATGATCACGAATGGATCTTTGAGTACAAAGAAGCTACAACCTTTGAAGCTAGGAGGCATTTGGCAATGCTGTTGTTTCCTGACGTAAAAGAAGACTTTGAGGAGATGCACGAAATGCTCATTGATCGGTCCAATTTGTTAGCTGAATCGTTTGAGTACATAGCGAGCGCAAGCCCTGAGGCACTTCATGGTGGACTGTTCATGGAATTCAAGAATGAGGAAGCTACAGGTCCTGGTGTTCTAAGAGAATGGTTCTATCTGGTTTGTCAGGAGATATTTAATCCGCAAAATACCCTCTTCCTTCGATCTGCTGATGATTTTAGAAGATTTTCTCCAAATCCAGGTATCATTTTCTCATGACATCACTAGCCTAGGTGCAAGTGAATTTGGACCTTGTTTGAACATTGCTATAGTTTCTTACTGTCTGATAACCCATTCGCTGTTAATCTTAGAATCCTGAGAACATATTTAGTATGTTGGGATTGCATATACTATATAGTTCCTACCGTACTTGTAATTTGTTTGTGGTTATGTGAAGTAAGCATGCACGAGTATACACTTTAAATATAAACGATTGTTCTGCCATCTTAGGATCTATATGTTGAAGGGTTACTAATAAACTTATCGGAATCCTATATTCTTACATAACAGCCTTATTGGTGCTTCTTTTCTTGTTTGACTATCTGAAGTGAAGCACCAGTGAGTTGAAATTATCTTGAAGCCATTTAGCCTTAGAAGCAATGAAATAAATCTAAGCATGTCACTCTTTGCTCTAAATATATATCTTGTGTGATGCTCATATGTTGATCCAATGATATTAAAGTTTTTTCTTACATTCAGCATCCAAGGTGGATCCGTTGCATCCCGATTTCTTCGAGTTCACTGGTCGTGTAATTGCCTTAGCGTTGATGCACAAAGTTCAAGTGGGTGTGCTATTCGATCGTGTTTTCTTCTTACAGCTGGCCGGACTGAAAATTTCCTTGGAAGATATCAAGGACACTGATCGAATCATGTACAATAGCTGCAAACAGATTCTAGAAATGGATCCAGTGTATTTCGATTCAAACGCCGGTCTTGGTCTAACATTCGTTTTGGAAACCGAGGAACTGGGAAAAAGGGAGACAATAGAGCTATGTCCAGAGGGGAAATCCGTTGCTGTTAACAGCGAGAACAGGAAACGATACGTCGATCTCCTAGTCGAACATCGATTTGCCATAAGAATATCCGAGCAAGTAAAGCAATTTTCCCGGGGTTTCTTTGATATCCTTTCAGAGCCCACACCGTCCAAAACCTTTTTCAGGAAAATATACCTAGAGGATCTCGATGGGATGCTTCGAGGAGGAGAAAACCCGATAAGCATAGATGATTGGAAAGCGCATACAGAGTACAACGGATTCAAAGAGACCGATCGCCAAATAGACTGGTTCTGGAAGGTAATACGCAAAGAGCTCAACTTTTCAATAACTTTAGAACCGAGTTTTGTTTTCTAATCCCGTTGACCGGATTTTTGTAGATTCTGAAGAAAATGACAGAGGAAGAAAGGAGGAGTATACTCTTCTTTTGGACATCGACTAAGTTTATACCAGTGGAAGGGTTTAGAGGATTATCATCAAAGCTTTATATCTACAGATTATATGAAGCTAATGATCGTCTTCCTGTGTCTCACACTTGCTTTTACCGTCTCTGTTTACCAAAATACCAGACGATTTCTCTCATGGAACAGCGACTTCGAATCATCGCTCAAGATCATGTCAGCTCCAGTTTCGGTAAATGGTGAAGAATGGTAAATGGTGAAGAATAATCAAAAGTAATCTCTCTCTCTCTCTCTCTCTGATCTTTAGGTTCGTAGATTGGTGCTTTTGGTGTATAGATTTAGCTGTGGTCAAGCTCTGTTTATGACCAGGATAGAAAGGTGAAACCTTTCTTAATTTCTGTGTTTTTTAACTTATGGATAAATTAATTTGGAAAGCTGTATGTCAAGGAGTAAAAGTTTAAAACGCGTCGTTTTTGGCATTTCGTTTTCACTTATTTTTTTGTTTAGAGTTTAGACTGATCGTAAAGACTAATTAATTAACACAAATAGGAGTCTTCGTTTGAAGTTTGGTTCCACTACTTTTTTTTTATTTTGTGTGTTTTTTTTTTTTGTCGTTAAAAATTAGATTACAAGAACTGTATAAAAGCTTTTTTTTTTTATTCTTTTGAACAGACAGACATCAAACTCTCTCAAGACCATCTCCATTATCACAGGCAGCATAGAGACAAGATAAAGAAACCCATAATATTATTATATTAAATAAAAATACAATAATCATACTAGCAGCACCTGACTTGTCTTATTATTATGCGAAACTCACCACCTTATATTTCATAAAATATAGGATTTAAACAAAACAAATGTTCTCATGGGTAAAAAAAAAGCTTATTACACTGTCTTGACTTCAACTGCCTGCTCATCTTCTGCCGCCGGCTTTACATCTTTCTCCTCGACATCTGCCGGAATTTCAACTGGTTTCTCCTCATTAACCGGAGCTGACTCGGTTTTTTCATTCTCTTTCTCTACCTTTGGTACTTCTTCTTTGATTTCAACTTCAACCGCCGTGGCTGAGTCATCAGCATGAACAGTTTCCTTAGGTGTCTCGATCGTTGGCTCGGTCGTTGGCTCGGTCGTTGGCTCGGTCGTTGGCTCGGTCGTTGTCTTCTCTTCTGTGTTTGGTACTATTTTCTCAACCTGCGGTAAGAAGATGAGGATTATCACATGGAGATAATAATCACACTATAGGACACACGTTTTGGTGTCTGAAAATACGGTTAGTTCAATTGGTTGTACATACTGTTATATATCCATCGTTGGTCTTATGTATAGACTCTAATCTGATGGTACCGAATACAAAATAAAAAGAAAGAACATGAGATTTATAATCTCACTATTAAAGATTGTTTTTGGTTGATTATTTTTTGGAGATGTTTTCCTTTGCTAAAATACTTAAATTTTACGATTCACCAAAAAAAAGAAAAAAAAAATTACCTCAACACCAGCCATTTGGAAACTCTGAAGAAGAAAAATATGAACAATATGAAAAGAAGAAGTGTGTATATATTTAGGAAAGTAGGGAGAATTGTGAGTGAGTTAAGCGAAGAGAAGGAGGGTATTTATAGAAATGATCTTCAAAATTTAAAAAACATAAAATGAAACAAAAATAAAAATAAAAATCGTTGAAGCATATTGATGATGCATGATGTGTCGTATTTACAGGTAAGAACATCACTAAAGTGTATAAACTACCTTATGATGCTTAAAGTGTTTGTGTGTGGGCAGTGTGGCACGTGGAGAACAAATTAATGTAATTAGGGAAGGTAAAAACTCTTTTAGCAATATAATCAGTATACTGAATTGCTTATCGTCCTTTGAATCTAAAAATTGGCTTCAAGTATCTTCTTCTTAAACCAAGTATTTCGTACTTGTGTAGCTTCTAAGTTCTAACCTGTAGTTTCTTGCAAAACTTACATCAAGATCTTTGAATCACTTTCAGACATCACATTTGTGAGTACAACAATATTATCTACACAAGACATGGTCCATTACAAAGCTGCCACTTCCGCAACCGCATCAAGACAAGATTGGTTTATTTATGTCAAAAAATCTCAATTACATCCAAAACAAAATAAAATTTGATAATGTGTTGGTTCACTATTTGGTGTGGTACACTTGGAACATATGTATAGATGACACTCATCCATCATTAATATTATGCTTTCATTTTCATCTTTTCCTTTCTTTTTTTTTCCAGATTCTATTTCTCTACTTTAAAAGTTTAATTCTTTCACGTCACCTCTTTTATTATCTGTTAATTATTCCTTCTAATTCTATGAACCATTGCTTCCTCCAAGTTCCAATGTTTTGATATTCAAACACATCTTTTACAGAACAGACGAATCATTCGATTCTTTTCTTGCTTTAGTAGTATTTTATTACGAGGCTTTTCTTTTGATACTTTGTTTAAAGAGAACTAAGAATGAATTTTAGTATCAATGCCTGGTTTTACCAATATTATAAAGGTCTGTTATCTTATTATATAAAGTTGAACGTGTTTAACGTGAGCATGATACGTAGGCAAAATTATAAATCATCATATATCGACATGTGGTATTGTTAATTTAGATTTTGACACATCTCAGCATAATAAAATAGTTTAGAAAAATTAAAATAAAGAAAAAAGTATATTATCAACATAATTGGTAAATAAAATAAACAAAAATGTATAATATCAACATAATTAGTAAAATATCAAAAAGAAAAAGAAATAATAGCAATATAGTAGAAAAAATAAATTATATATGCAAATGTTATTAATGTAAAAAGTAAAAGAAATAAATTTGTAAAAACAAAAAAAGAAAATAACAACATGGAGAAAAAAGTAAAATAAAAGAAAAATAAAAATAAAAATAAAATTATTAATGGCATGTAATATTTTTGGAGAAAAAAATAAAAAATAAGTAATATTTTTGGGAAATATATAAAAAATGGCATGTAATATTTTTGGAAATATTTTCGTAATATACTCTGTATATTGTTATATATAAGATTCAAAGTCTATAAAATTCAATTGTATGTTCTATTTTTTTATTCTCTTACATATTGATATCAAATTCAAAAAAAAAAAATGAGATGACAGTTCAAAAAAACGATCAAAGTTATTTAATTCTAAATCAATTAGATCGAAAAGTTCATATTCATCAAGTTCAATTAGTTACCAGCAACGGTATTTATTTATGTTTTAATTATATTTTAAAATTCAATTAGTTACCAGCAACGGTATTTATTTATGTTTTAATTATATTTTAAAAACCCGTGTGACGGATATTTACTTTTTTTTTTAATTATATATACATACAATTATTATTAAAACTCCGCGTATCATGTGGATCATAATCTAATTATTTATATTATATAACATCTGATTGGCAATTCTCGTAACAACAACTGATAATTCTTAACTATAAAATCTGTAAATTAGAATAACATATTTATTAAAGAAAGCTTAGAATAACTAAAAACCTATAGAGTAAATTTGTTTCAATTCGTCACTGAATTTGCGTTGAACAACGAATAATTAAAAGTAAAAAATCTGCAAAATAGTACTTCACATTAACTAATTAAATAACTCGGGTATTTTTATTTTATTCTTTTGTCACTGAATTTGCAGAGTGGTCGAACAAAAAATCGGCTCGAAATATTTTTATAATAAAAAACTGAAAAAATTGTATGATTATTTCATAATTGCATCGGTTTAGGCCATCAATCCTATCAGAGTACCAAAACAGCTCCAAATCTTACCGAAACATTCCACTTTGGCAACACAAACTAAACCAAATCGTACCAAATTAAACCGGATATTGATCGTACCTGGAGAAATTTGTAGAGAGTTGTATTGTTGTAAGAAAAAGAAAACAAAAACAAAAACAAAAACAAAAACAGAGGCAGAATCTAACAGCTGAAACAGAAGAAATAAGTGTTAGGATTCGATTTCTTGTCGAAGTTTCTACAGAGTTTTGAGTGTTTTCAACATCGCAGTGAAGTAAGCCAAAATCTATATCGTCTTTGTCTCTACTTCACGAGTTTTCTTAACACTGATTCTGCGCGCTGCTCGAATCGAGGAAGAGCCCATTCGTGCTGAATTATGTCGAGACCATCCTTCTCTGCACTCAAGCTCTGATCAAAATTGCAATACAGTGATGCTGAATTAGTTATGGCCAAAGATCGAAACGAAAGAATGATAAAATTCGAACAACACTTTGTAAAATTGACTTGAGAATGATCACACGGAAGGATAATATATTATACCTTTGATGGATCAAACCCAAACCCACCCATTTGCATCATACGTTGAGTGTCATCAATGGCTGCATAAGAAACAAAAGCATTACCACTATGACCAGATTTTAGTTTCCGAGGAATGTGGAGCAAATTAGTACGCGGAAATTAACCATTTTCATCTCCAAGAATGAGACTGAACAAGCCTCTTAATCCAAACAAGTTCAAGAAGTACCTGAAAAGTGAACGAAAAGCACATGAAACAAGAGAAGGGGCAATACCCAGAAGCAACTACGATTAGCATATCGAATATCTGGAGAGGACCGAGATACAGAAAGTCCTTTCTGTTACTTGGGTACTTACCATGAACGACTACTGACATAGCTAACATCGACAGTGCTCAAGTCAATGCCATTCTGTAACATTGCTCTGAACCTCTGAGTCAGTGGAAATGGTATTTTGGCTGCAAGATAAACGAAGAAGACTCAGATGCTATGGAATCATCAAACTTGCAGAGGCTAGAGATTCAAGGAAGCTGATTAAATGGTGCGCAAATAATATCAGAGAAAGAAGACAATAATGGCAGAAATTTTAGTAGGATATAAACCTGCAACAAATCCAGAGAAGAAGAAGTTGACCCAAGCAAAAGTGAGCGTCTGCAGAATGGTACATATATCAGTTTCCTATATTACCAATCAACGAAAAGACAGAAATAGATATGTTCAAATTCCACCCACCTGGGGAATAATCATGGAAAGGTTTTTCTTCATCATATCCATGGCCATGTTAGGATCAGAAAACATCTGAGCTTGGGGATTTGTGCCTTGGCCCTTGGGAACATGGAGCAAACCATTCTCCTGCAGCAATCAACACATATTTTCTCAGCATTACATATCCAAAGATGGGGACTTAATACACTAATCAGAACACAGTACATCTGATAAACCCCATAGGATCACTCTAATTTTCCCTCAAGCAAAAACAAAGAGATAGTAAGAGAATGACAAGAGGCAATATAAAAGCTTTCCTCATGCCAAATTTCACGCAACTAATCATCAACTATACCCGATCTTAGTAATACATAACAGTAGAGTAGATCATAAAGAACATTATGTACGTATACACAACAAAATCTTCAGCTACCTCGTTGCTAAAGTAGAGTCTCCGAGTGCGGAATGATCTCAGCGGGATGAAATTGGCACCGGCTTTCAGATTCCGAGCCCTGATAATAACTTGCCTAGAAAATAAAAAACAATACAAATGAAACTGAATCGAATCAGCTAACAAAAACACAGACTAAAATCTCCGAATTGATCAAAGTCTAGAGAACTGGGAAAACTCACCCTTCTTTGACCATCTTAGCATCGGGAGCTGGAGAAGAACGCATGAGCTTAGAGACAAAGTATCGGAGAACACCGATGAGAACCATCACAACGGAGAGAGGAATCAGAACCCAATCTCTGATCGCCGTATCAAGAACCAGATCCTCCGCCATTGTAAATTCTCTCCGATTTCGTCTTCTCCTCTTCTAAACTCTAATTCTCTCGAGACTCTCTAGGCTCTCCTCTC
This sequence comes from Kernera saxatilis, assembly GCA_900406395.1. Taxonomy (NCBI): domain Eukaryota; kingdom Viridiplantae; phylum Streptophyta; class Magnoliopsida; order Brassicales; family Brassicaceae; genus Kernera; species Kernera saxatilis. Next base: position 9,050 of record OVAY01001961.1, on the reverse strand, counting down.
TCGTCTCCTTCTTATGAGATCTTCTCTCTGTCGATTCGGTGAAGCAAACACGATCTGAGTCTCTGAGAATCCGACGATTAGTAAATTAATGGAAATATTTTTATTCTTATTTTTTTAGGTGAAGACAATCCGGTTTGATTCAAATTTTCTGATGTTCGGTTTTTACAGTTTTATGAAAACCACTGTAATTTGCTTTTAGTTTCGGTTTGGTTTACTAGTTCAATTGGATTCCGAAAACCATGGTAAAATCATAATTTTTATAAATTTTGGTTTAGTCAGCTCGGTTTTGGTTGGATCCGGTTTCGTCTTATTGGTTTCCAAATTAACGTAATCAATTGGGCTATACAAACAATTTTTTGTTCAATTCAGTTTGGTTTGGTTTTTCCGGTTACTGTCTTTTTCCTACTCCTAATTTTTTTGTATAAAATATCTAAAACCTTCTAGGTCACAGAGAGGCACCGCTAAGTTCCCTTTATAAAACCCTAATTTCCTTTGTCTCTTGAACAAATTAAAACCCTAGCTCCTTCTTCTCATCGCTTCTCTCTGAACTCTGAACTCGGAGACGAAGAAGATGACGGTAGAAGCAGTGAACCCTAAGGCGTATCCGTTAGCCGATTCTCAGTTATCGATAACAATCCTCGATCTTGTTCAACAAGCTACGAATTACAAACAGCTCAAGAAGGGAGCTAATGAAGCTACCAAGACTTTGAACCGTGGGATCTCGGAGTTCGTCGTTATGGCTGCTGATGCAGAGCCTCTCGAGATTCTTCTTCATCTTCCTTTGCTTGCCGAAGATAAGGTATTGATTTCTTCTTATCCTTTATCTTATAAGCTAGTATTTTCTTTGGCTCTGGAGATAGTCGAACAAGTTCATAACCTTTTGCAAGTTTTACTGGATTCACTTGTATATCTTCTATACATGAAAAATTGAAGAAAGTGTAGAATTTGTTTGCTATTAAACCCCACCTTCGAGATTGTAAGTTATGATGTTCTAATGTAGTAAACACTTCACAAAATTGGTTGTTGTGTAGATCTTAGTTCTTGAATGTAGTAGACAAATTCATCTCAGGATTTTTAGTTATAAAAAGCTCATTTTTCTGCAGTAACATACCTTTAGTGATGAGTTTAGTCAGTGTTTTTTTATTGAATCATCTATGTATTGAGCTCTTGCGATCTGTATGTAGTATGTGGGTATCACAGTAAGGTGATTCATGAAGATTTAATTGACAAGAGACCAAAGAATTCCCATTTTTAGCATATTGTTCATATTTGTTGCTTTTTTGCCTAGTTAAAATTTTCAGTAATCTGTTTCACAAGCAACATTCTTGTTCTGAGTTTGTAAATAGCCATTTGTTCTCTCTCTTTCGCTTTGAATTGTTGCAGAATGTGCCGTATGTGTTTGTGCCATCGAAACAAGCCCTTGGAAGAGCATGTGGTGTAACAAGACCCGTAATCGCTTGTTCGGTTACATCAAACGAGGCTAGCCAGTTGAAAACTCAAATTCAGCAGCTTAAGGATGCCATAGAGAAGCTCCTCATCTAGATTTTTGGTGGGTATGAATGATGGGTCTTCTCCATTTATGGGGAAGGCTTTGACTGAAGTGAGTTTGTGCAACTTTTAAGCTTTTTGAAGAAACAAAATCTTATCCGGTTTGAAGATTGTAGTGTTTTTTTATTTCGTTGTGTTGGTGCGAATGCATTTGTGAACAACAACAATCAATTTCTAATCTGAGTTTCTTAGATTTGGTTTATTGGTTTGGTGATTTGGTCTTTTGTTGAAACATAATGGGAAAATAAACACCTAAGATAGGGAGCCTAATGAAGCATGGAAGGATCTATTATCAATAAGATACAGATATTTTAACCTACTTGAAAACGAGTTTTTCCTAAAGATTCATGGACAAAAATGGTGTTGAAAGTTAAAGTATAAAACAGATGAAAAATGTGATGATTTCATCTCTTTCTCTATTGATCTTACCATACAGCAAGTATGTTATAAATTTATAGTTAACTATCTACGAATATTGTTAGATGTTTGAGAAAGTAATTAACTTTTTTATGTTATTGTACTTTGAAATATTAACCATCTTATTATGTAGTTATGTGAGTTAAATTTTTGAAAGAATTACCTTAATCTTCACATTTTTTTCTCATAACTTTTGTTTTACGAGTATGGAAGAAGATTATTTGTGGTTGGATAATTTCTAAGAGTAAAAATAACTAAATAAAAAGGAAGAAAAATTCAATGAGTAATCAATATGGTTTTAATTAATTTAAAGTTAAGACCAAAAAAAAGGAAAAAAATCTACTTAGTGTAATCTTTCTCTGTCAGTCAGAGGGCAAATCAGTCTATTCACGTGCAAATCTGACTCTTTATATATATTTGTATCCTCCTCCTGTTTTCTCTACAGACCCAAATCTTAAGACCTATACGAAGGAAAAACTTTTGGCGATTAAACGAGTAATTTTGTCGTCTTCAAATTCTCTGAAATTCGAACACAAATTGTGATTGCAATCTCAAATCCGAAGGTATTAGGAAGCAATCTCTGAAATTTGAACACAGAATCGTTGGATTTAGTTTCGATTGCTTCTGTGATCTTCGTAATTGGATTTTGAAATTGGGAAACCCTAAACTCGTTTTTCTCTTCTGATCCGTCACGTATACACAGAAAGAAGAAATCGCATCATTATGTCGTACTGTTTGACGCTGAAGCCTGCGTGTATGGGATGTGGATCGCAGTCCGATTTGTACGGAAGTTCTTGCAGGCACATGACGTTATGCTTGAAGTGCGGTAAAACCATGGCGGAGAATAAAGCCAAGTGTCTCGATTGTGGAGCCCTCGTCACACGATTGATTCGGGTTAGATTCATGCGTTTTTGTGTATTTTTTTCTACTACTTCTCGAATCGTTGAGCTGAAGAAAACAATACTTGTCGATGGTTTTTTTAGGAATATAACGTCCGTGCTAGCACAGACACCGAGAAGAACTACTTCATTGGTAGATTTGTGACTGGTCTTCCCAATTTCAAGAAAAGCCCTGAGAATAAATGGTCTCTTCGTAAAGATATACCACAAGGTCGTCAGTTTACTGATGCACAAAGGGTACTGTGTTTTTGGTGTGGATCATCATGTTCTTGTACAAATCATTTGGAGGTTTGTGCTTATTTAGTTGTGTTGAATCGGATTTTTTAGGAGAAGTTAAAGAACAGACCTTGGATCTTGGAAGATGAAACTGGCCAGTTTCAGTACCAAGGACAGCTTGAAGGCTCCCAGTCTGCAACTTACTATCTCTTAGTGATGCAGAACAAGGAGTTTATCGCGATTCCCGCCGGTTCTTGGTATGGAGAAACAGTTTCACAAGCTTCTTCTGTTGATGTGTTACAGTTCATACAAGTTCATATAAGATGTTTTCCCTCTCTTGATTTAGGGAAATTTCTTCTGATGGATCAGTTTGTACAACTATTTGGGAACGTTGTTATGCTTCAACTTCTACTTTTTCTATTGTGTTAGGTATAACTTCAACAAGGTTGCGCAGTATAAACAACTTACACTGGAAGAAGCGGAAGAGAAGATGAAGAATCGTAGAAAAACTGCTGATGGGTATCAAAGGTGGATGATGAAAGGCAATCCAGCCTTATTTGGAGAAGCGGAAAATGACAAAGAGAGCGGTGGAAGTGGTGGAGGTGGTAGGGGTCGTAAAAAGTCATCAGGCGGTGACGAAGAAGAAGGAAATGTCTCTGACAGAGGGGATGAAGATGAAGAGGAAGAGGCGTCACGGAAAAGTAGACTCGGGCTTAATAAAAAGAGTAATGATGATGATGAAGAAGGTCCAAGGGGTGGTGATCTTGATATGGATGATGACGACATTGAGAAGGGTGAGTGTTAATTGATATATGGGCAGGATTGTTCTTTGTTGTTATCTATTCAACAAAACTGGAGAATGGCCTGTTAATTTTGATAATGTGTTGATTTATTTAGGAGATGACTGGGAGCATGAAGAAATTTTCACGGATGATGATGAAGCAGTCGGTAATGATCCTGAGGAACGTGAAGATCTTCTGGCGCCTGAAATTCCTGCTCCTCCAGAGATAAAGCAGGTCTGTTTTTTTAACTATAAGTGTAATACTTTACTTGTAATGTACAATTCTCTGTGAAGCTGAATATAGTAATTTCTTTTGGTTAAATGTTATCCAAGTTTCTACGTTTACTAAATATTGTAGTGTTGATTCTTTTCTTTCTCTGAGATCCCAACGTTCTTTTGATTTCCGTTGCAGGATGATGAGGATGACGAAAATGAAGAAGAGGAGGGAGGGTTGAGCAAATCTGGCAAAGAGTTGAAGAAATTGCTCGGTAAGACTAACGGTTTGAATGAATCTGACGAAGACGATGATGATGACTCAGATGATGTAAGCTCTCTTCAGTTTTCCACACATTTTGCTTCTTTTTGTTCTGCTTCTAAATCAAATTGTTCAATGCTCAAGCACACTCATTTTATATCCTTGCGACTATAATCATCCTGAATGTCAATTTCATAGGATGAGGAGACAAACTTCAGTACTGTTTCGAATTCAAAACAGAAGGACACGACGAAAGAAGAACCTGTTGATAGTCCTCCAAAAGCGGCACCATCTTCTCGTGGAACACCTTCTGCGAAACCATCTAAAGGAAAGAGGAAACTAAATGAAGGAGATTCTAAAAAACCTAGCAGCTCTGTTCAGAAGAAAGTGAAGACTGAAAATGTAAGACACTTGGTTGTGTTTATGCATGTTTAAAAATCCAATCTTATGCATTTGATCTCTAACAAGCAGGTTTATTGTAATCTTTGTAAGCAGGAGTCGAAATCCTCTGTGAAAGAAGAGAAAACAAACTCTGTTTCAAAATCCAACACACCCACAAAATCCGTTAAACCGGAAACAACTTCAGCTGCTACCGGGCCTGTGACTGAAGACGAAATCCGCGCTGTTCTGATGGAGAAGAAGCAAGTCACTACACAGGACCTTGTTTCCAGGTTTAAGGCAAGACTTAAGACCAAAGAGGTAATGTTTGTTTTCTACAGGACTCTAATCTAATTCCTTCTTGAAGAATCATATGGTTATGATCTGAGCTTAATTCTGGAAAATCAAATCCTTTTACGGATCTTTACAGGACAAGAACGCTTTTGCCGAAATTCTGAGGAAGATCTCGAAGATACAGAAGAACGCAGGTTCTCAAAACTTCGTCGTTTTGAGGGAAAAATGAGACTTTACCTATCTTCAGAACTAACTCTTTTTTTCTTCTTTCTTTTATTATGATCTCATGTGAGCTAGTAAAAATAAGAATAATTTCTTGATTTCAAAATGTTTAAACCGACCGATTTGGTTCCTAGTGACATTATTAATAGCAGATGATGGGTTGGTTTTGTTTTACCTTAACCCATTCATTACTCATTAGTATAACCAGAACAAGAGGTTCAAGAACAAAGAAACATATCCAGACCAAAGATTAGCTTAGCAATGTAAATAACTAATACAAATCCTACTTCTACGTCAAAAGAAATGGCAACTAAAACTATTAAGAGTTTCACTGTTCTTTACCAGCAAAATAGTCCAAACCCTAATAATTTTGACAAACCAATGAACATGTGGATAAGTATTTCCCACACCATAGGAGTCTCATCACTCTGTTGTTGCCTGCCTGAAATACAGAGACGAAGAATCATAATCGGGCGCACGGCGCACACAAGGAGCAAAATACTCGGGTTTTAACAAATCTTGTGATTTTTTCATGCATTAATCTATCAACTTACTTTGCTAAAGACCAGTAATAGCTCAGTTTCGCTTCTATATAAGTATAAAACTCCCTACTTACAATGTTGAGGTTTTCATGCACTAAAAATATGGTATTTTTGAGAATTGTTCTTTGCGTTATCAGTATAATTTTTTTCTTAAGTTAATTAATATGTGTATCAAATATATGAGAATTGTTCTTTGCGTTATTTGTAAAATTTTATAATGTTAAAGGATACGAAACAACTATTCTGTCTGCAGTTGTTTGTTACCACAATACTCGAGAGAATGAGCTTTTAATTTAGAACGATTTAATCCGTTATAAAAATGTATAGAGTGGTATTTATAGTTGGTGTAAAACACGTACAACTGTGGAATCAATTGTCAATTCTATTGACTGCCTAGTTCGTAATCGAGCTTCGAGTCTCCGAGAAGACAATGATAAGCTAGCTTCCTCGATGTTGCAATTCTGGTTTGCAACAACAAATAACACCGCTTGAAGGGTCAACTTGGATTCGTCATCACCGTCGACCATCTCTCGATTCACTATCAGATCAGATCAGATGCCTCTCCCTTATTTTCTCCGTCGCGTTATTTGCAAGCTCACAATTACAAGCACCAACAAATTTCAAACAGAAAACAAAATTGTAAATAAGTAAGCTATTTTGGAACGAAATTAAGTAACCAATAGTATTATTAAGGTTTACATAGAATGTTTATTTTGTGTTAAATCAACATATGTCAAAAATTTAATATATTGTAACATGTGTTACAATCCAGTTATTTATAATTCTATATTGGTTATGAAATATTCAACAAAAGGTTAGTTTTACTTTTGTAAAAAGTAAACATGCTCAATTAGTTATGAATCTAATGATTTTCATTAAAAAAAAATTTAGTATCTTTTTTACAATCACAAGCTCTTAATTACAATCAACAACGCAACACAACTTATTGTTATTATATATATCCTTCTTTACACACACAATTCTTTAATACAAACCTTACACAACTCTTTAGGGAGAAAAGAACATTCAAAACCAATACTGATATATTGTTGTGTGCTAAATCATGCCAAGGCATAAAGATGCGCCGTTCAATCTAAACAACCCAAGGAACATCCTGATAACATTGACAGAATCAGACACAGATTCGAGTGATGCAATAACGTTTCCGAAGGACTTAACAGAAACAAGATTATTTCCTTCGTGGGGTAGGAATCCTTTCGTGTCACATCCCAACTTTGTAGAGCTTGTGGATCTTTTTGAGTACGATTCTAAAATCACAACAACTCTTACCATGAAAAAAGACGAAGATGGTAATTTCAAGTTACATGGGTGGAGTAGCATTCTCGGATGTGAACGTTGACCAGCAATTCCATGGGCCAAAATCATTGGGCCTATACAAGTGAGTCATCAAAATCAAAAGAACATAAGAAGATTGGGCCTTCGGTGAATTGAAGCCCACTCCAGCATGATTTGATCTAGAAGAGAAACCGAAGCATATATATACAAGTTAGGTTTCTTCTTCTTAGGGTATCGTTGTATTTGCTATTCTTCTTCTTCCTTGGTTGTAACCTGCAAAAGAACACTTGTGTTAACCTTGTTTCTAGTGGATCTTCGAGGGCAAGAGATCTCTCACGAGACGTATCCGTAGCCATTCGGGGAACTCGTTAAATCCTGGTGTTGTTTACTTTCTTGCTATTATAAACATCTAAGTGAACAAGTAACTAGAACTAGCACAAATTAATCCGCTGCGTACCTCAACAAGTGGTATCAGAACGCAAGGTTATTGCGTCTTGGTGGTTACAAGGGTTTAAGAAGAATCAGAAAAGAGACCTAATAACAGAGGAGAAATCAGTCGTGAGGTTAGGGTTCTTATCTAGTTTGATAAGAGGGTTATACCTGTTGTTTGCGACTCGATCTGCTTGGGTAAGGTTTCTACGGTTGCTGTCTACGGTTTCTGCATCAGTCCGGGTTTGTGATTGCTGCTGAGTGTTGCTGTCGTCAGTGTTGTTT
>OVAY01001960.1:0-22527 GCA_900406395.1 Kernera saxatilis | reverse complement strand
AAATAATAAGTAAGAAAAAAACAATCTCATGAAAATACAAAAAATCGATATTAAAACCTTAATCATAATTTTCTTCTTCACCATATCTGTTTAGAATTTGGTCTTCATCCAACTCTAATTCAGTATCAAATTCATCATCGGAAATGAAATCTTCATCATATAATTCTCTAACGGCAGCCATATCATCTCTTGTAGATGCCTCTCCTTCTCCATGACCAACTTCTACACCCATACCCAATTCCTCTTCTCCATCGTCACCTTCAACAACCCATTCTTGAGCATAAGTAGCATGATCAGCAGTTAATATATCAATGTTCTTCTCCTTTTGTCGTTTTCTTTTGTTCATCAATCTTGTATTGAATTGGATATATACAAGATTATTCATTCGACTTGTAGTAAGGCGATTCCACTTCTTTGTATGTATCTACGTTTTTAAATAAGGTCATCAGTATTCAAATATTAAATTAATGTTCAGCACATTTTAAAGTTGTAGTAAATAATGAAATCTTACCCCCTCAAAAGAACTCCAATTTCTTTCACATCCGGATGAACTAGTAGTTAGAGACAAAATCCTTTTTGCCATTCTTTGCAAGTTAGGAACCGAAGTGCCATACGTACTCCACCATTCAACTAAAAAGATAAGCCAAGTTTCAATTAATAACATATTAAACAAATTATAATCTAGTTCACAAAGAGAAAGAATGGCTATGAAACATACCTGGATCGTAATCATCTCTGTTTTCTTCACAACCTTTGATGGCCCAAGGTGTTCCAAAATTATCTTCTTTTTTCTTGTACTTAGTAATCTCAGAATTGATGACATTGCATTGCGTGGTAAGGTCGTCCGGAATAAAAGCATCCACACACTTGAAAAAGCTAGTAAGTACATTATCTTTTAACGGGATGGTTGGATCCTTATAAAAATAATAAGGATTTAAGAAATAACCTGCCAAATGTAATGGATTATCAAGCCGACCCTCTATCCTTTGGTAAATGATAGTCATGATTGGTTGAATATTTCTTTCAATGTTATTCAACCCAGCACGTACATCTTTCTTTGCTTGTATTAACTCCCCATGCAAATGTCCCATTGTACGCTTCTTGTCCCCATCAACCAATCGAAGTAGTTTCACCAAAGGTCCAAAAACTTTTAGACACATTGTTACTCCATTTGAAAACTGCAGACTCGTCATAGTTTTATATGCTTCTGCTCCTTTACGATGTTTTACCCATTTGCTCTTTTTCCAATCGGGACTAACAAACATGGACTCTAATTGATCTCTCTTTTCCATCAAACTTTGCAAAGTTAAAAAACATGAGGCAAATCTAGTAACCCCTGGTCTCATGATGTCTTTCTTTTTTGTGAATTTTTTCATCATTTGCCAAAGTCTGATGGTGAGCATAAACAAAAATTGTGAAACCTTTAGCCCTGTCGATGATCGTCTTGAAACTTTGAAGCTTTGCAATGCTCTCTAGCATCAAATTAACACTGTGAGCAGCACATGATGTCCAAAAAATGCGTGGTATTTTCTCTTTCAAGATCTTAGCAGCGGCCATGTTGTTTGCGGCATTGTCGGTTACCACTTGGACCACATTCTCTACCCCAATTTCTTCAATGCATTCTTTGACATACTGAAAAATAAATTCACCTGTATGAGGCTCATCTGAACAATCTTTAGAAGAAAGAAAAATTGTTCCTCCTCTACAATTGATGCACAAGTTCATAATACTTCTTTTTTTTTCTATCCGTCCATGCATCCGTCAATACAGAACATCCATTCTCCTTCCAGTCTTCTTCTTGGGGTTTTAATAAAATCCTTGACTCTTTCAACTTCTTCTTTCAGCAAAGGCTCTCTTAGTAGATATTGACTTGGTGGTGTAATTTCTGGGCCAAATTGTCCTGCAGCTTCAAGCATCATCTTAAATTCATCATTTTCAATAGCATGAAAGGGGACACCAGAAACATAAACCCATCTTGCAATGTATTGATGAACTTTATGTAGTCTTTCTTTCCAAAGAGCATCACTGATATTTTGTTGCCTAGTTGGCAAGGAAGAAAGACGTGGGTTGATTTCTAATGCAAATTTGTCCATTGGACCAAGTGTACGGGGCAACTTTTTAGATCTCAACTCTTCAAATTCAACATCAGCCTCATCATCCTCATCTCCACCATCACTTATCTTTACAGATTTTCGCAACTCAGCATCTGAAAGCCTCTTGTTCATCTTTTTCTTTTTTGCTTCATCAATAGCGTTTTTACACTTTTCTTGATCATCTTTTGTTGATTTTGGACAACCAGACACATTTCCTGGAAGCTTAGCAATATGCTCTTTCATCCTATATGCACCACCAGAAAATTATTTCCCACATAATTTACATTTCACCTTGTATGGATTATTCGGATTACACAACATTCCATATTCCCAAGCAACATCGTTTGAATTTCTTTTCAAAGCTGAAGTTTCTGAATTCATATTTGAGGCTGCAGAAGATCCATCCATAACGAAATTATGTTGATGATTTCCTGCAATTTGAAAAAAAAAGAGAGACATAGATAGCATAACAAAAATTATTTCTTAAGAGTCAAGCCAAGAGACATCGATCCTATTGTACACATAAAAGTCAATATGTTTTAAGTTTTAATCATAAAAAAAGGTTCCACAGATAGCTAATGTGACTAAAGTCACTAAACGAAAGAAGAAAAAGCATAAATTAAAGAATCTCTTCAAGTGACAAAAGAGAATAGGGCACGAGCACAGAGATAAAACTATAAAAGAGAACACAAAGAAAGAGATTTTACCTTGAGCAGAGATAGGGAGAAATAGAGTGGCAACGAGAGTGAATTGTGGAAATAGTGCTCTCGTTTTAGGATTCGTTTGCAAGAGAGAGAGCAATAGCTGCAGAGAAATCCATAAATTTATTATGTTTTAGGGTTAAGCCGTTTCATAATTTTCGTTTGATCGTGTTTTTTTCTTTATTTTGTTTTAAGTTTTAAATTTTTAAACGGCAATGAAACTACATCGTTTTATTTTTTCCAAAAAAAATGAAACAATAAATACATACGCCGCCTAGACGATCGCCGTATATACGGTTTATGCGGCGCCTAAACGCCCGTTTTTTTCTCAAACGCATAACAAACCGCATATGCTAAAATCGCTACGTTGATGGTCCGCACACCGCATAGCCAGCGCCTAAACGGGCGCATAGAGCGCATTTTTGAACACTGCTTTTTAGCCTCTGAATACTTGTCAACGCTAGTTCTGTTCTGACCTGAAATTCCAAGAAGTATGCAAAATATCAAAACCATAAAGATTTTTAGTTAGATATACTCAACTTGAGTTATCGACATAAATGCAGAATTCGATTTTTTTCTTTTTCTGCATATAACGAACAAATGTTTTGTTGTTGTTCTCTGATATTTGTTTTTCACATTAGCCAATCAAAAGAACAATTATGTACTTTACCAAAAGGCTACATTCACCAAATCACAAATTTACATGAAAACACACATCACCTGTCCGAGACTTGTTTTTAACACCAGAATCATTTGCATGTTTAAAATAAGAAAACTTTAAAAGTATCAGACCATCACTTGCACTATCATGCAATTTATGTCTACCATCTTTATACAAACCAAAGAGAGATACATTGGTTACAATCAGCAAATTCCTACATAATAAAAAGATTCGTTAATCAAATGAAACCAATCGCATTCAATCATCTAATATATTGTGGCAGAAGTATCTCAGAAATATCCAACTGCATTGACAGTTTTAAACCATTTCCTCTTGACAGCTTTAAGCGGATTCTTTAAAGTATTTAGTGTATGAACCACCTTCCATGTGTAACACCTCATAGAGAGCTTGATTTGCTTCTTGTACTCTGTCGGATTGAAGTACATCCGCATAGGTTGCATTGTTCCGTTTCATCATCGGAATCCTGCAATCGATATTAAGTTGTACCAAAGATTACCAAGTGTTATACCAAGTTCTACCTATTTTTTCAACATAGAATCGAACTACATACCGGTGAATGCGCAACATCTGGGTTGGTCACGGATCGGCTGCTGCTTCCTTTGTCGCTCTCTTCTAGTTGTGGATTGACTTCATGTTGGCCAATAAACTAATCTTCGACATATGATGCATGCTTAATTTATATGGGCCTTTTCGGATCCACTGTAATTTCTACACAACAAGGCGGTTATAATTAGGGTATGAATCGACACGAATTGCTCAGTGTACATAAACTCTACACTAAATCGACTCGATTTTTACACTAAAACGAAAAACATAACCCAATTAGAACAAACTTTTTTATTTGATTTGAACGAGTTGTGCTTAGTTTTCCTTGGTTCTCCTATATGTCGATCGCGAGGGAAGAAGAAGATATGAATTTTCGGACTTAGCGAAATTTGGGAGGTTGATTTTCGGGTTTTAGGTTTTAATCGAGTCGAGAGAGTGTGTTTCTCGGGTTTGATCCGATTGGACTGGGTATTGGGGGGATAATTGGTAGTTGGATCATTAATATTTTCTATTTTTAATAATAAAATTTAAAAAATATAAAAAAAATAAAAGAGAAATGCATAATAACTCTTCTATCATAAGCATAAAAAACACTCATTTTTCATGTGTTTTTAATGTTGTGTTATTTAATCATGATTTTGTACATCAATTAGGCTCTGAATGGTAAAAGTATATCAAACGGTGCAGATTAAACGGATTAAGCAGAACAAGTGCGAATCAAACGGCTTCAGTGCGGATCAAAAGGATCATGCATACAAATCTATGCAAATCTGAAAAATGAATGGATTACTCTCATACTATACATTATCATTTCACAATATTATCCACCCATTATTGTTTTATCAACATAAATTATATAAATTATCAAAAAAATTTAATAATGAAAAAATTTAAAAGTTGAAAAATAATTGCATTATACCTTGAACCCGCTCACAGCAGATGAAACACCTATTTTTTTCTTTTTTATTAATATTACACGTGGACCATTTAAGTTTGCATCATAAAAAGATCCGTCTTGATACTGTTAATGATGTTTTTATTATTATATTTTTTAAAATTCAGAAATGCATGTAAAGGGAATTTGTTAGATGAATGAAGATTAATAAGTAGTCTAAGAGATTATACGGAGGCACCACTGTTTAAACGCTTGCCATTCAATACCTTAGTATAAAATTTATTTTTTATTTCTTTTAAATATTTTTAAAAAAAAATTAAACGCATTGTCAACATGTTGTATTGAATGGAAACAAAACCACCATATGCATGTGAACCATCTTTTACCCGCCCAATACACATTTTCCATTCATAACCTATGACTTAACTGGTCTGTGGCAAGTAACATTATTTTAATACCATGCGTTGTCGGTTGTGACTTATAATTTATAGAGATAATTACACTATGACACATTTTCTCAAAAAGTATTTATACTATGCTCATTGTAAAAGTCTAAACTATCCCTAACTAAACTCTCCACTATCTCTCAACGCTCAACTATCTATCGCAAGGTTAGAGTCTTCCTTTTTAGTTAACAAGAATATGACTTAGCTCTGTTCTTTTTCAAAATCCCTTATATTCCAATCACTTCAGTTTCTGGATCTGAGACCATCACTATCGCGAAGCCCAAGGAGAAGAATGTGGCTCACCGGCAGTGAAATCGGAGAAGTTTCGCACATGGATGAATCAAGTTCGTTGCTGGCTGAGAATTTTGATCCTTTCTCATATCTAGAGACCCTCATCGTCGTCTTCTGACATCGCCGCCGCCGTCGATATGTTCTCCAAGATCCACTCCTCCGTCGTCGATATGTTCTCCATTAATGGTATTACAATCATTATTTTCCTTTTTTTTTTCTGGGTTCGTTCATTCTTCATAAATTTAGAACTAGTATGTTGACTTCAATGCCTTATTTTTTAGATGTATCATTTTCAGAAGTTTTTTTTGCAGCTTTTGGGGAGGCTTTGCTCACTTTCTTTTTAAATTTGGAATTTGACTTTAAAAGCCTTGAAATGCTACTTGTCCATCATTGAAATTAATTTTCAAATGATTTTCATCTTTGAAACTAGTTTTGAGAGAGGCTTTTCTCACTCTCTTGCTTAATTTGGAACAAACGTTAATTTAGTTATGAATTCTTATTTTAAAAACAATTTTCTTTTTGGTTTTTTACAGTGTGATATGATTTCATATGATTATGGAAGTCTTCGATCCCATTTTGAAAATAATTTGTGTGGATATGGTGAAAAAGCAGAACGAGACAAAAACAAAGGAGTACATCAACCAAAGCCAAATATCTATAAATGGAATCTTTAGTCTCATTCAAATTTAATAAAAACACATCCAAAATATTATAACCACATGGACTGCACCGTTTGTACTACTAGTAATGGATAACATAGAGAGAATACATGTATAATTAATCAAGCCAAACCCTAACCAATTTGGATCAATTTAGCTTTCAAAAAAACAAAAGAGTATCCAACCAAGATTTCTACACTTCAGATATCAAACGAAAGGTTTTCAATAAAGTGAAATATGTTATGACCAAGATTTCTATCCATACTTCACTATAATTTGTCCGCACATATATTGTCCATGCTATATTGTCATTGTAAGCTTTTCTAAAACCAATCAATCTCATTGAAGATTTAAAAACAATCCATCCCAACAATTATAACGACATGGACTACACTGTTTGGATAATTATCAATGGACAACACAAAGAAAATATGTCTAATTGGATTATTTTTTGTATCTGACAATTGGTAAATCTTTCCATTGTATGATCATGTTGGGGTTTGAGATTAAAGTCGCAAGCTTTATAGCGAAATCAAAGGCGGAAGAATTTCAAGTGTGAGAATAAGAAACACATGAATCTCTTTCTTCTTTACATAAAAAATAATAATTATTTTTTGTCCATGCTCATTTGTCCATGAAGATTTGTATATGATAGAATGTCATTGTACATGTGGACGGATTATCGTGGACATACTTTGTTCATGATAACACTGTATTTTGACCACTTTTAAACCCGTTTTCAAAGTCTTTTTCAAACGTTTTCATCTTATCTCTATGAAGAATCGAGTCTTTTCAGTATTTTGTAGTGTCAAAAGTCTTTTTAAGTATTTTGGGCAAAAAGCATACAAATGGAGCAAAAACAACTTGTTGGACAGATTCCCTGTCTCAGAAGTTTAATGTTCGATGAAGGACTTTCCCTCAACGAAATTGGAAGATCTTTGTGCCTAAAGAAATCCACGTGAGTTAGCTTTCATCTCCAAGTGGTTTGAAGGTAATCCATCAAGTCAATCAAATGTTCTGCCCAGAAGAGTGAAGACCGGTCTTGCTGCCTCGCGAATGAAGCTAGTGCAAAAACCAAGCCAGTCGTGAAGTGACCTCGCCGTGGCCACAAGACCCGTCCCTGGGGCAAAACCACTTAATCCGGCGGTCAGAGATCATGCACCTGGGGCCGCCTCACTTCGCCTACAATTTAACTTAAAAGGCCCTAAGAGACACAAAGACTTCAAGCCTATAAATACATCTCTTAGGAGACTCATCAGAGTGCATCCCTTTACCGTTTTTCATAGTTCCTAGCCTTTTCTTTCATTGTTCTCCGTTTCAACGCTTTGGGGAGAAGATTCAACCTCTGTTTCTACTAGAGAAGTTTTCGAATCCTCTTTATTTACTTGCTATTTTGTTTATAACTTTCTCAATGATGAAATCGTTTGCTTTCGTTATGTCTGAGTAGTCCTTTTGTTGGGTTTAAGGGTGTTTTCGAAGGGATCTCATGGATTGATTATGTGATTTGTTAGATCTTAGGTTTTATATATATGCCGAGTTCTTCTTCTTAGTTTGCGTGTAATGCATATTGTTTGATTGATCTCTAGCAACTGCTCTTAGGATTAATCTATCCACTAATCGTGTCGTTAGATTTCTCGAACTAAACTTTGGAGAGCATTAGGGTTGCAACCAGTGAAAAGTACAATTCTTTTGTGAGCCTATCGAACCTATTCTAAATGTTTGTTTATCTATATGATTGCCTTCAGAAGTCGAGTAATTGTGTAGCTTAGACATAGATAACAAGTGTCCCAAAAACAGATTCGTTATACTAGTGTATCGAGTTCTAGAACCGATCGATCTATAAAACCCATTTTATTTTAAGAATAATTTGTTGCATCAATTTAATCCATGAACCCTGACATATCCTTGCTGCTCAACGCTTTTAATCATTGAATTTACATCGTCTTCAATTTATTTGCTTGCTTATTTTCGTCCTCATCTCTGTCCGAGACCAAACCCCCATTTAATATTGTCGTTTTAGCTTGATTTTGCTTTTTACGGTTCATTGTGTGATTGTTATTTTTTGTGGGATCGATAACCTTAAGTACTACAATAGATATTCTGTGCGCTTGCAGGTACATCATTGTGTCACTAATTAAGGTGAAAACTGACACACATCAAGTATGTGCGAGAAGCCGACTTTGAGGACAGATTCCCGACAAACCAGACAGAATCAGAGATGGATCCATATACCATTGGAAAGATCTCGTTCTCAAGTTTCCAGAGCACCTTTCAAACCACAATTCAGAGCACTGCAGCCAAATATAAACGTGGAACAACATTCGGATATGATGCAGGGAAGAATAACTCACCCCGGTCACGGAGTAGCAAACCGCGGCAAACTCGTTTTCACCCCGGTCACAGACATTTCAACCACGGCCAAATCTTTCTTTCCCCACCCACGGGTTCCCGAGCCCGCGGCCAACCCTGTCGAACCAAAGCTTGTTTGCACATATCTTTTTCAACTTCAACTCCACCAAACCTCGATCAAACTTCACTCAAGCACAATCCCTCACCAAGGAAGGACGCAGGGACATCGTATGGATCCAAAACGTGTCCGACCCATCCCAACCCAAGGTGACTTAGTTCTTAAACTCTCTCTTTCTGTGTCTTTCGCTTTTATCACTTATTTATTTCACCATAAAAAAAAACAAAAAAAAATCGAAAAACAGAAAACCAAAAATATTTATTGCTTTTGTTTATTCCATCATTTTCTCTTGCTTGTTTCACACTGGGGACAGTGTGATTTAAGTCTGGGGGAGGATGTTTATCCGTTACTAACGCTATTTTTCTTTCTTTTGAGTCATTTTAATGTCTTTTTCGAATTTTTTCTATCTTGTTTTATTGAGTCAAAACTATGTAGGAAATTATGACACTTTTCTAGGAGTTATTGTTTGCGACTATCTCTCTAGTGACCATTATTGCAGGATTTGTTGGTTCACGCAAGTTTGAAATCCGTAAGCCGAGCTGCCTCTAGAAAATCGATGCTTGCAGAGATTTTTGTTGGATCTGAAGTTAACTCTACTTTATTAGACCATTTATCTGCTTTCATTTTTTAGACCATTTATCTGATTTAATTTTTCTCATCTTAGATATTAGATCACGGAAACAAACCATACATTCAGATCATCTTATCCATTTTACCACTCTCTGTTGATCCTGAATGGCCTGCTCATCTTTAGTTGGTACCCCATCTAAAAACCTTACCTCTTTTCAAACTTCATGCACTCTTATTTTTCATTCTTATTAAGTGCATATATGTGCAAAAACGTCGGAGAGAAAGGAACGACACAGTTTTCCACCCACTGAAGATGAAAGCTCGGAAAAGATACAGTGGGTACATGAAATAAGTGAGCTTGGCCTTTTCCTTGGGGATACGCAAGAAAAAGGATAAAAATCCGAAACTCTCTTAGACTTGTATTAAAAAGAAACCGTTTCCACTCTCTAAAAAAAAATCAAAAATTACAGAGAGAAATGAAAATGGTATTATAAAAATAGTCTTTCATTATTATAAAAGCCCCAAAGAATGCCAGAGATCAAAATATAGAAGAAGTGGAGCATTTTACAGAGACTCCCAGAGAAAAATCTAAGTCTGGGGGGAATAAAAGAATATAAACGAAGATGCGCTACCGAGAAGTGGTTGGAAACTGTGGCTATCAGCAGGTCCATTCTCTCTTGCTGTTTTGCTTAATATCTTGCATCCACCGCAAAAGTCTGGTAACCCTAAACACTTTATCTAGCCTCACCAAACACTAAATAAGCCTCCTTTCTACCTAGCCCCGTCTACCATGAATGATATTATTTGATGAGAAATTCACAGCAACCTTAATTGAATGAAGAAAGTTAACCGATGTGAACGCAGAGTTTTTGCAGGTTTGAGATCGTATGGATGGTTAGTGACATCCCAAAGAAAGTACGGTACTGATGTTTCTAATGATTTATGTTCTATGTGGATTTACGGATTGTGATCTATGACATGATTCTAAAGGATATGTGAGTTTCCGCGATTTTCAAAACCTCTTTGCCATGACTTGACTTTCTGTTTTGTTTGAGGACAAACAAAGGTTTAAGTCTGGGGGAGTTGATAACACCATATTTTAACCACTTTTAAACCCGTTTTCAAAGTATTTTTCAAACGTTTTCATCTTATTTCTATGAAGAATCAAGTCTTTTCAGTATTTTGTAGTGTCAAAAGTCTTTTAAGGTATTTTAGGCAAAAAGCATACAAATGGAGCAAAAACAGTTTGTTGGACATATTCACTATCTCAGAAGTTTAATGTTCGATGAAGGATTTACCCTCAACAAAATTGAAATATCTTGGTTCCTAAAGAAAGCTACGTGAGTTAGCTTTCATCTCCAAGTGGTTTGAAGGCAATCCATCAAGTTAATCAAAAGTTATGCTCAGAAGAGTGAAGACTAGTCTTGCTGCCTCGCGAATGAAACTAGTGCAGAAACCAAGCAAGTCGTGAAGTTACCTCGCCGTGGTCACAAGACCCGTCCCTGGGGCGAAACCACTTAATCCCGTGGTCAGAGATCACGCACCTGGGGCCGCCTCACTTCGCCTACAACTTAACCTAAAAGGCCCTAAGAGACACAAGGACTTCAAACCTATAAATACTCTTAGGAGACTCATTAGGATATGCCTCTCTTGGCTCACTTCGCCTACAACTTAACCTAAAAGGCCCTAAGAGACACAAGGACTTCAAACCTATAAATACATCTCTTAGGAGACTCATTAGGATATGCCTCTCTTGGCTCACGTCCCTAAACACCATTCACAGCCACCATCTCGTCTTCCATAGCCGCCGTTGAAGAGAGAGTGCATCTCTTTACCGTTTTTCATAGTTTTAGCCTTTTCTTTCATTGTTCTTCGTTTCAACGCTTTGGGGAGAAGATTCAACCCCTGTTTCTACTAAAGAAGTTTCTGAACCCTATTTATTTACTTACTGTTTCGTTTATGACTTTCTCAATGATGAAATCGTTCGCTTTCATTATTTCTGAGTAGTCCTCTTAATGGTTTTAAGGGTGTTTTCGAAGGGATCTCATGGATTGATTATGTGATTTGTTAGATCTTAGGTTTTATATATATGCTGAGTTCTTCTTCTTAGTTTGCGTGTAATGCTTATTGCTTGATTGATCTCTAGCAACTGCTTTTAGGCTTAATCTATCCACTAATCGTGCCTTTAGAGTTCCCAACTAAACTTTGGAGAGCATTAGGGTTGCAACCGGTGAAAACCTAGTACAATTCTTTTGTGAGCCTATTGAACCTATTCTAAATGCTTGTTTACCTATATGATTGCCTTCGGAAATCAAATAATTGTGTAGCTTAGACATAGATAACGAGTTTGCCAAAAACAGATTTGTTATACTAGTGTATCGAGTTCTAGAACCTATAAAACCGATTTTATTTAAGAATAATTTGTTGCATCAATATAATCCATGAACCTTGAGATATTGATGAGGACATCGAACCAGAACCATCACATTTCAACTTACCCGAGGTTAAGGAAGCACCAATGACACGTTCAAGGGCTAGGAGACTCAGAGAAGGGTTCAACCAAGCCATGGGTGACATCATACTATATGCTGAAGAGATGAGTCAAGACAGAACCCAAAAGTATGGAGCCATTACAAAGAAACCTGAGGGAGCTCATAATGACCATAATGAAGGATCTCAAGGAGAACCTCAACAAACAGGCCTAAGCTTTGAAATCCTTCAAGAAACCACCCATTTCCAAGAGAATGGTCGAAGCAAAACCAGAAAAACACGAGCCATTTCAAAGAAATCCGAAGAGGTCTCATGGAGGAATTTAGGCGTTTATGCATCAAGGAGCCTCCATCAACAGCCAACCAAGGTAAGTGCACTTCTTTGGCAGGTCTAGGAACTCATGACAACAAGGATTCAACCACAGAAACACCAGAGCACCTCAAGAACCCCGATCCAGGCCATGAGCTCGAAGATGAAGCTGATGGAGAGCAAAAGGAAGGAAAAGGCATCTACGAAGCTGAGCACGTGGAAGCACTTGAAGAACTCAATCAAGAACATATCAGAGGATTTCAAGAGGAGGAATTCATCAAGACTACTCTACAAAACGAGCCTGAACCAGCCAGCAACTACTCAGCTCACAACACGTCCTTTGCGCGCCGAAACAAGGTATTTTCCATTTATATTGTTCATGCAGGTACTCCTGAGTTTGTGAGTGACACTTAGGACTAAAAGGGACAAGACATGAGCTCCAGAACAACTACAAGAAGTTTAGATAGTTTTCTTTTTGTTTTAAATCATATTTCCTTTTTTGGATGTATTTTCGTTGTGTGCTTTTTCCTTTTGATTAGTCTTGTCGTTTTGAGTCTTTTCTTTTATTTGAGTCAACCAAATTAGGTCATTTAGCTGATAGGACCCTTATATAAGGCCCCCTTGCAGCCTTGTATCTTTCTCACGCTTTTGATCAATAAAATATCGCACTTTCTTCTTGAAACACGGCAGCTGCCTTGTTTTGAGACTTTGCTCTGTTCTTTGTGTGTGTGATTCACCTTAGGCTGAGTTGTTTGCTGTATCAGAGATCCCTCCATCATCTTTGTGGTGCCATCGACCCATCATCACTCCCATTAATCGATCCAACAAGAAAGAGCGTCAAAGCCAGCTTGTTTGATCCCATCTCGGATTCAAGCCTTGTGGAAGCAAGTCTTGTCTTATCATCTCCACCCACTGGTCTGAACGAGAGAGCGTCATAGCCAGCGTTCTGGTCTCACCCATCTCCACCTTCCGTTTGCTATAAGCCTCACCCCGAGTCTTATATCAGATATCCCTGCTGCCCAACGCTTTTAATCATTGAATTTACATCGTCTTCAATTTATTTGCTTGCTTATTTTCGTCCTCATCTCTGTCCGAAATCAAACCCGCATTCAATATTGTCATTTTAGCTTGATTTTGCTTTTTACGTTTCATTGTGTGATTGTCATTCTCTGTGGGATCGATAACCTGAAGTACTACAATAGATATATTGTGCGCTTGCAGTTACATCGTTGCGTCACTAATTAAGGTAAAAACTGACACACATCAGTTTACAGTTAAAATGATATTCCATCACCATAAATTTGTCCATGATCACTATATTTTGAAATCAATTTTGGTTTTAGCCCTCATAGTGTCCTTATGGTGTCCATTTATATGCAAACATGGTGTCCAATTATCAATTATTTAACCATTTTGTATTGTCCACAAAACCCTAAGCATTTTATATTGTCCATATGGACAATGTCCTTCGTAAATAACTTGAAAAAGACTGTAATTTTTTTCTAAAGTAACTCGTCGAAGCTGGCCATGAAGTTCCATTAATAACATGAATTTTGAACTCATCGAAGATTTTCTTAATATATTTGGAACTATAATCTTTATTGAGCATATACAAAGTTGATTCCTTATAAATCAAAGGAGTGAAATACGGAGATGGAACTATAGCTACGGAAATGCCGACGAGGAGTGAAACTGAACCTATATTAGAAAAAAAAAAATCAACCCAGATCCAGATCAATGGCGGCTCCGATCTTACGACGAGCACCGACGTCAGGTTTGGAATAGTGGCGAAAGGAATGGTGGAGGAGTGGTGGTGGCAACCGATTGGGGATGGTGAAGGTTGAGATAGACGACATTGAAAGAGGAATGAAGACGGGAGAAGAAGAAAAATAATTTGGACTGGATGAAAGAGAAATGGCAAAACGAGGAAATGATGAATTAAATAAAAAAAAATTAGACAAAAATAAAATTGTCGTTAGAGGAGCAAACTAGACAAAGAGGAGAGAGATATGGAATGAAGGGTATAATAGTATATAAGAAAATTGAATAGTTGATTAAAAAGTGCCCCAAAACACAAAAGTGTGTCTCAGTGTAAAGAAAGTTGAAAAAGTGTACTAGAGTGTAATCGTCTATAATTTATAAATATCTATATTTTTTTTTCTTTCCTAATTTGTTTCTAGTATCTAAGACACCTTGGTTAGATGTGTTTTTTCCTTATTTTTATTAGTCATTAAGACAAGTAGAAGATGTGAAATGACAAGCAAAAATATATGGTCATGAGGGATCATATCTGAAGAGTAATAACAAATTTGTTCTTATATTTTTTATTGCATTATCACTCGTCCAAATAGAAAACAAATGACAACACGTTGTCCTAACCAGTTGTTACTTATCTCATTATAATTGTAATTAGCAACAAAAGACAACCTATCCCACACTAAGATTTTTATCTCTTTGCGTGCGAGTCTCATTATTATGTCCGCATAGGATACAATCAGCCGATGTCGCTGGGTTCCACATCCTCATGTTATCTTCCATTGACATTCTATTATGATTGCTAACCATATAATAAAAGCGTATTTGGGTGTTCTATGATTAAACCAAACCCCTTTAACCCATGGTACCGTTGGTAAACGAGTGCGGAGCTGATTCCAAGTATCACAAGTGGAAATTTGCGACTTAAATACCCCATTATTCCTTCTCCACAACAATAGATCCTCCTCGCCTACTAAACGATGATCACGTTTCTCCTGAATAACATCTTCCACTTGATTTAACCATTCTACCCGATGTCTCCTGCCACAGTGAGATTCAAACACCGATGAAACCATTGTGTGTTCTGGAATCCCGAGATCAATAACCCCCCCTAACTCCAACAAGACTCAACAACCCCCCCCATATCCGACCATCTATCATACCAGAATGAGGTCGAGGTACCACTACGAACTTCCATTTGACAGAACCCCTTTGCTCGATCCCTATATTTGAGTAATTTCCGCCACATCCAAGTTGAGCCCTGAGTTTGAGAGTTCCTCAATGCCCAAAAAGAATGACCCCTGAAGCAAATCGCTCTGAACCCACTTCACCCACAACGAATTCTTAGCCGATAACAGTCTCCAAATCAGTTTGAGGCAGCATACATCGTTGACTTCCTTAAGGATTTTCAAACCAAGACCCCCTTCTTCTTTAGGCTTGCAAACATCAGACCATACCAATTTTGCCTTTCTCGTGTTCAGCTGAGGGCCTGACCAAAGGAATGTCGAGCATACACTCTCGATCTCCTTAAGACAACTCTGCGGGAGTCTGAATATCGCTAACCAGAAATTTGTTAGACTAGCGATGACTGAACGGAGCAATTGCAATCTCCCAGAATAGGAAAGATACCGTGTCGTCCATGAACTGATTCTCGACATGAAATTGTGCAACAAAGGGGCACAGTCTTGTTTTGACATACGCTTGGATATGAGAGATAAACCCAAGTATTTTAGCGGTAAAGATCCCGTGGCAAAAGACTATCAAGCTTGAATAATCGATCGTTCCAGATTAGGAATATCGCCAAAGTACATGATTGATTTCTCCAAACTAATAGAGAGCCCCGAGAACCTTGCAAAGTTATTAAAAAAACCCCAAAATTCCTTCCATAGATTTCAACTTTGCATCCGTAAAGATCATGAGGTCATCCGCAAAACATAAGTGGGTGATTTAGAGGTTCTTACATCTCGGATGGAAACCTAACTTCCGCTCCACCCCATCCTTATCAAGAAGCTTGGAGAGGACATTCATACACATAACAAATAAGTATAGAGAGAGAGAACATCCTTAGCGCAGTCCTCGCTTACTCTGGAAATAGCCCGCCAACTCACCATTAACTTCAACTGAAAAAGAGGCTGTCGTGATGCAGAACATTATCCAGTGGATGAATTTTGCCGGTAATTGCAGCACCGAGAAAAGATTACGAATAAAACTCCATTGGACTGAATAGAAGGCCTTGGAAATGTCGATCTTTACTACACATCTGGGAGAAATCTGATCACTATGATAATCTTTTACAACTTCCGTTGCTAATAATACATTTTCCATCAACAACCGCTCTTGAAAAAAACGCTGACTAAGTGGTAGAGATGAAATCCGGGAGGATAACTTTAAACCTATTAGCCAAAATCTTTGAAATCACCGTATAAAGTACATTGCAGCACGATATCGGTCGGTAATCTTTCATCAATCTCTCCTCCTCCTTCTTTGGTATCAATGCCAATATGGTAGAATTAATTCCCTTCGGAAGGACGCCAGTGATAAAAAAGGATTGAATTGCCACTAGAAAGTCTTTTCCTATCACCTGCCAAGCGGGCTGATTTTAATCCCTAAGACCACTATTGCAAGTGCACAACAGCGAAGTAGTACAAATGGTTATCGAACCCAAGAGACTGTGAAACATTGCACTAGGGAATATGAGATTAAAAAATAGCTAAGCCAAAAGCA
Source organism: Kernera saxatilis (assembly GCA_900406395.1). Lineage (NCBI taxonomy): Eukaryota > Viridiplantae > Streptophyta > Magnoliopsida > Brassicales > Brassicaceae > Kernera > Kernera saxatilis. The sequence goes on along the minus strand of OVAY01001960.1, from coordinate 5,899 downwards.
AAAGAGGTTGAGACGAATCTAAGTAAGAAAGAAAGCAGAAAACGTTTTTAAGATGCAGATAAGGAAAACGCTAGGCATTCAGGTTCATCGCAGAGAATCATAAATTATTAGTCTTAGGTCTATCAATAGAGATGTGGTTAAGCCACGTCTTTAACTCAAATTCACTTACCTTTAAAGCTTTTCCACTCTCGTGGCTTCAGCCTCTATATCTCACTACCTAAAGGTTAAACTCTCGCATGTCGTTAGATAGATTGATATGCTTTATCATGAACATGATTCGATATGTTTACTAAAGTCTATAACTCAGCGCTCGTTGGTTATAATCCCTAGCTCATCTAGAATAGATCAGACCACTTACTAGACTTTTGGAATGTAAACGAACCTAAGAACAGTAGCTAGGTGATCAAGTTAGTAACAGCAATAGAAACAAGACTAGACGAAGAACAATTGTGATATCCCTGTGTATTTGACCTTAGATCTAATAATCTATGAACTCTCTTTGAATTCCCCTAAACCTAACTAATAAACTACTATAAACTAAGCATAAACGAAAGCAAAAGCATAAGGAAAACGAATTGCATTCAATAAGACAAGAGATGACAAAGTAAAGAGATAAGAATTCTTCTCAAGAACAAGCTCAGAGGTGAGTTCTTCCCTCTTGGGAGCTTAGATCTCTCAACTAAAACATGAATACAACTTTTTTAGACTCTAGGGGGCGGCTCTCTTGCCCAAAAAGCTAAAAACTGAATATATATAGTGTTAGGTCTTGATAAAATCGGCTTTGAAGAGATAGGACGAGATAAGGTTTAATCTTCTTCAAATCTGCAAGCGAATATTCTGTGGACCGGACGCGTTTTGAAGCTTATGCGTCTGGTCTTCGCATCCGGTCTTCCATTTAGGAGGCTCAAAATCGTGCTTTCTCGAAGTCTTGTGAAGGACCGGTTGCGTTTTAAGCATTCTGCGACTAGTCTTCGCACCCGGTCTTCGGCTGAGGCGAGATCGAAGGAGAAGATGGAGAGGACTGGTCACCTGGAAAACGAATTCTGACCGCTCCTTGTGCCCGTTTCTTCAGAGAAGGATTCCAAATCATGGTCCAAGTCTTGGGCAAGCTTTAGGACCGGTCTTGATGCTCAATTATGCACCTGGTCCTCGTGGTCGGTCCTCTAGATCTCTCGGCACAAAAACTTTAATAACTTCTTAACACAGATCCAAATGGGTGGAGGTCAAGTGCATTGGAAATCTAACTCAAAGGGCTAGATCGTCACCAAATTTCGTTAAGATTGGACTTCGGAAAGGCTTAGAACGGATGGCATAATCATGACGATTCTGCATTGCACTTCATCCTAGTTTTGCCCATTTTTGCATCTTTTCATTCAATTGTCTAGAAAAGACTTAAAACACTATATATACACTATAAACCTATTTCTTGAGGTTAAATGTCACTAAAACACCAAAATAAAGTATTAAAAACATAACTAAAAGCGGTAAAAATCATAGTATATCACGGACTTGTAAAAATCAACCGTATAACCATCCGGGCCAGGTGATTTATCTCTAGCCATGGCGAATAAGACCCAACGCACCTCCTCCTCCGTAACTTCCTTAAGCAAATTCTCTTGTTGTGTATCTGAACATCGAATATCAACCAACTCTGCTAGACGATCCACAGATATATCCTCAAAATTGCTTGGTTCAAACGTGAGAAACTCCTTAAAATAGCATTCTGCTTCCAATTTTACGTCATCCATTTTTGAAAGGATTTTTCCAGAGGGTGTTTGAATCTCACGGATGTTGTTTTCTGCGCCTTAAAGTTCTTAGAATTGACAATAACATGATTATTTCTGTTCCAAGTCAGCTTAACCTCGAAATTGCTGAAACTTGTACTGCATTATTAGAGTGTTCAGCTGATGTTCGGAGAATAAGTGTTCATACTGTAGCTAGAATTGATTTGGAAATAAAAACTGTGTACATGCAATTGCAGTTGCAAAAGCGAAGAACTTCTCCCGCATATATCCCTATGTCATCCATACTATTACAAGAATTTTTTGTATAATGCCTACTGTACTCTCGTAATGCCAAGAGATCGTGCTTTACATATCCCGTAATTAAAAGTTATGAATATTTCTTTTATTAACAACATTGTCATTTTTATTATTTCCATCTTATGTTTTGACCATAAGATGCAAATATTTTTCTCTTTACAAGACGGAATAGATGTAAACTTTCTTAAGTATGCTAAAGAAAATCAGCAACTAAAATGGACACAAATTATTAAAATTTGGTGTAAAACTTTGACACCATCAAAATAGAATTGTTTATGTTAAAACAACAACCCTTAATTCTCCAAGCAAGGCAGATCATTTGAATATAAGAGAAAGGGAAAGGGAAAGAGGGATGGTTGTTGGTGTTGCATCTCACACACAAAATTCGACGAAAGTCACGAAGCCTCAAGAAACCACCCATCGTGATAAAGCCATTCCGTCGTGAATTTTCAGCTCACTGAAACGAATGAATTTCAAAAATTAATACAAAAATAATGATGGAAAACAATATAAAAGAGGAGAAGGAACCAACAACGACAAGGAGAGCTAATCACTTTTCCTCCTCTAGCAAACTCTTATACCGTTGTTTATAATACTTGCATTTCAACTCGTTTTCTTGTCTTGAGTCATTTCCATTTCGTGTTATTAACGAAAGATTATACTCGAAATAAATTTCAAACCACACAGATCTTAGATCCACAACATAGAGTACAACAAGTCAATGAATTTATTCGTCCTTATGTTTAGTCAAAATTTGTTTTTATTATAAATCAAACTTTGCGAGTAACCATGTGATGATCACAGTACACATGCATCCACCTATATTTTTTTTTTTTGAAGAGAATGTTAAACTATATTCAAATAAAAAAAAAAACTGTTTTTACATCTAGTGCTTCAAGAAATTTCAAATATTGAAAGAAAAAAAAAACAGAAGAAACAAATTTGCTAATCTATCCGATGAGCTGCAAAACACGCAATGAAAGCAGACTCATAGCGAGAATCTTGTGCCCTGATGGTGTGAACTCGATTTCGAACTGTTTTATCTATCAACAGAATCAGACAGTGCGTTGAGGTGCTACTTTCGCCATGCCGTCGACCATTCCGCTCCTTCCAAATACATACCTTAGTAGAAAAACTTCAACGTGTGGCAGAGGAGGATCTGAAACTAGAGTGATAACCGAATCTCAGTATGTGGCAAAATGCTGACGTAGTAGACCTTTAGCAAGATTCTTCCAAACCTCCTGGGAATACTCACAAGTGAAAAAGAGATGCTTTTTCGTGTCAGCCTGGTTCGCGCAGAGTATACAACCATCCGCTATTCCTGGATTCCAAGACGCATGCGATCTATCGTTGACAAGCGATTATTAATTGAAAGCCAGGAGATAAAAGCGAATTTAGGAGTTCGATGGGTGAACCATACTCTTTTGGACCATGGTACCGTTGGAGAAGGCGATCTGATTTGTTTCCATGTATCTTGTGATGAAAACCTTTTTTAAAACTTCCCATTCCTCGCTTTGGCGAACATTCGCCAAATGAGCTTCAAACAACAAACATTATTCACTTCTTTGAGTGGTCGAATAAGTAATTAGTGAATAAGTAATAAGTAAATAATTAACTACAAAATATATTATAATCAACTTTGGACAAAACAAAATGGAGCAGTTATTATCATAAAAAAAAAACTATAGAAACAAAATTAAACTTACGTACTTTGGTTTGCATCACCTTTAATCATGTAATCCTTCTTCATATAATTTGTGGACCTGTTAGTGAATTAAAAAAAGAAATTAGAAAAAATGGTAAATGAAGTAGAGAACGTTCGAACCTTTAATTTCCTAGCCTAGAAGCCTCACTTCAAGGAGCAATCTGAAAATTAATCGGCCTTGAAAATAGTCATTAAATCCAAGGCCGTAAGCCCATGCTCAGTCCTATTCAACCATGAACCGACTCTCGTTCCATGCGACTTTGTGATTATTCCTCTCATCATGTTCAATAAGTTGGAGTTGGATACCGCATTTTCTTACTTCCCACTTCTTATTCCTCTCGGTCTTGGTCTCTTGCTAAAGCTTGATGAACTGCAACTCCAACTGATCTACGGCTTCATCATGGAAGTACTTTTTGGAGAACTCCTCTTCCAAGAATTCTCACAACACTGGGTAGCCTCTGGGCATTTCTCTGGTAACACCTTCCCACCACTCACGAGCTTCATTATTGAGGTAGTGGACTACCAACGCACGACGGTGCTCAACAGGTCACATGGCAGACTCGAAGTTTCGATCCAACGTATTCTTCCAGTAGTTGGCAACAACAGTATGATGTGTTGCGGTTTTACCGCATTTTAACCATTGTTTTAGGCAGGTTTTCTGTGTTTTATCGAGTCTTTTTATTTGTTTTAGAGTCATTTCAGGTAGAAAAGTGTTTCCGGAGCAAAACGGTGCATTTGACCAGCCGGGATCGACCATAACCTTCAGGACCGATCGATCCAGGTGCAGACCGATCTATCCAGGTTCAGACCGATCGATCCCTCTTCATCTGGTCGATCTGGAAGACGCTCGCACAATTAGATCAATCGATCCAGGAGTGGACCGATCGATCCACATCCGGACCGATCGATCCCTCCTTGGATCGATCGATCCGCTTGGCGTGAAGAAAAGGAAAAAACGTGATTTGCCTGTTTTCGATCCGTTTTGTCTTATTTTGACCCGTTTTCGTTTTTAGATAGATGTACTTCTCTTTTAGTCACTTTTCAGACTACGCTTTATTTTTCTAAGACTTTTGGCTATTCATCTCAATAATCTCAAGGGAGACAAATCTCATACTCTGTAAACTCATGGAAAAGATTTATGAACCCTATTTGCTTTTGATTTATATAATTATGCATTCTTCTTCACCTTTCTGTGTTTTCTCTATCACCATGCGCGAGTAATCCACCAGTTAGGTTTTAGGGTTTCAAGGGATTCATGATTTGATAGATCTGATTGTTAGACAGAGAATTATCTATAGGCTTCGTCATCTAAGGTTGTTCTTAGTGCTTGAACTTGATTGATCACCTAGTTCATGATATTAGGTTGTTAAAATACAGCGGGAGTTGATTTTATAACTTGAAAGAACTTAGATGAGCGAAACATCCGTAGCCAACGGGAGTTGATGTTAAGGTGTTTCGTGAACATATCAAACTCATTCTTATTGCATGCTTAGGTCTTTTGAATTCAACGGGAGTTAGTCTTCATAGTCCATAAGCATAGGGATTAAATACTCTGGGAAGAGATTTGTCTAGATCAGTGTTTGAGTTCGAGAACGTTGTTGCATTGCTTTCTCTGTTTAATTATCATTGTCTATTGATCACGTTTCCTGCGAATTTCCCTAATGCCTCACGCTTTTAATTCATATTTTAAACTCGTTTTCCTTATCTGCATTCGTTTAAATTCGTGTTACCAAACAAACAATCACCATAATTATCTTAGCTCTGTGATATACTATGATTTTTACCGCTTTTAGTTATGTTTTCAATACTTTATTTTGGTGTTTTAGTGACTTTTAACCTCAAGAAGTAGTTTTATAGTCTATATATAGTGTTTTAAGTCTTTACAGGACAATTGGATGAAAAGATGCAAAAATGGGCAAAACTCGGATGAAGTGCAATGCCGAAGCGTCATCATTATGCCATCCGTTCAAAGCCTTCCCGAAATCCAATCTTTACGAAATTTGTTGAGAATCTAGCCCTGTGAGTTATCTTTCCAACGCACTTGACCTAAACCCATTTGGAGCTGTGGTTCAGAAGTTATTTAAGTTTTTGTACCGAGAGATCCAGAGGACCAGACGCGAGGACCGGGTGCAGAATTGGGCATCAAGACCGG
>OVAY01001959.1:9777-21218 GCA_900406395.1 Kernera saxatilis | reverse complement strand
GATGTGTCTTGAGTCTTGAAAGCTTGGGCTGGAATCCATGTTGTCTTGGGGAGTCTAGATTCATTAAGGACGAGTCCAAAATGCAGTATNTAGATTCATTAAGGACGAGTCCAAAATGCAGTATCTTAGAAGAATTAGCCGTTGGAGAGTTAAAGCTCCAAGTGTGAACAAGTTGAATGCGTGTGTCTCCAAATAAGGAAAGCGTGAGCAAGAGAATATCCGCCTGATCCTCTGGGTGATGGAGCATCGTAAGAGCTTACTGAAATCTTTTTGATAAATTAGAAGCTCTCCTGGTCGCCAAAGATACGTTTGAAGACTCCTAAACTCGTCAGGTTCCAAATAAGGCAAGCTAAGGATTATTCGGTTTCAATAACTTCCAAACCAAAATTGATATTGAACCGAATTCAATTGTCCGCATGTCTCTGATGGCTCAAGAGTATGTAACAATTGATCTTGTAACTTAATTCCTTCTGGCTTGGCCGAAATCCTTCATTGAAGGCGCGTAGGTCCAAATCGGTAAATTTGAAAGTCACCTGGTTTGTAAAATTGATATCTCCTTCATGCAAGCTTCGAATTGATTGATTCTACTTTGAGGCATGCTCTAGAAGATCTGAGAATCTTTTCCAAGTTGATGAGGACATCAGCACTAGCAAACATGGACAAGGTAGGTGCAACGGACATGATAGTCTAGACAAGGGTACATGAGAGACGAACTCCCTTGTTGGACAAATCAAAGATAAATGGGAGATGAATTTCATTGATTTGTCCTTCCTAGACTTCAATCCTATCACCAGGAGTCCATCAGGCCATTCAGCCCACGCCAGAGCAGAGCTTACCCAAAGAAACCACGCTAGTGAAGCTAATGCAGACCTATGGCCGCTGTTTGGGACATTACAACTGGACCACGACGATTCAAAGCATAAAACCACTTGGAAAATATTCTAAGCTCTTCTAGAGAACTCCTTGAAGTTAAATCAGTCAATTCGGAGTTTGCGTGAAAGAGATATCAATTTTACAAACCGGGTGACTTTCAACTTTGCCGATTTGGACCTATGCGCCTTCAATGGAGGATTCCTGCCAAGCCAGGAGCAATTAAGTTACAAGCTCAATTGTTTCAGACTCTTGAGCCATCAGAGACACGGGGCGAATTGGATTCGGTTCAATATCAATTTTGGTTTGGAAGTTATTGAATTTCTAAACCGGAGGATCCTCAGCTTCCCTTATTTGGAACCTGACGAGTTTAGGAGTCTTCAAACGTATCTTTGGCGAACATGAGAGCTTCTACTTCATCAAGAGGCTTTCAGGAAGCTCTTACGATGCCCAATCAGCCAGAGGATCAGGCGGATCTTCTCTTGCTCACGCTTTCCTTATTTGGAGACACACGCATTCAACTTGTTCACACTTGGAGGTTTAACTCTCCAACGGCTAATTCTTCTAAGCTACTGCTTTGAACTCGTCCTTAATGAATCTAGATGCCCCAAGAAAACATGGATTCCAGCCCAAGTTTCAAGACTCAAGACACATCTCAAGTTGCCTTATTTCACTGATTTGGCCCATAAACCCTTAACAGCTAGTTTTTCATTAAATATTGCGATTTCTTTTCTTGTTTTAGACTTAGGACTGTTGTAAGAAGAGCCTATAAAAGCTCAGCTCGTGATTCATTGTAAAGCACCCTTGAATTTCCGAAATCAATAGAAATTTATAGTTTTCTTTTCAAAGTCTTGTCTTTGAGCTTGTTCTTGTTCATTAGAGTTCTTAGGAGGATTCCTTGTTCTCTTGTATTCGTGTCTTTAGAATCTAAGTGTGGAATCACTTCTGTTCTATTGACATGCGGATCTGATTGCTTGTGGAATCAAGCCTTCTTATTCGTGTGTGATTGTGGAATCAATATACAAACTCTCCATCTCCATCTCTATCAACAACCACTTCCGCAACAAAGCTTATCAACTCTTGATATTTCGTGATAAAGCTCATATCCTATCAGGTTGTGTTCATCCAACCTCTATCTTTTTAATTTTCTGTTTTGCAATTTTCTATTTCATATAAACCGAAAAACCAAATAAGAATTCTGTTTTGCTTTTGTTTATGTTCTTTACATCATCTTCAAAAACCCATAAGAAGCTTGTTAGTTTTGTTTGCATCTAGTTTATATTTCCAGAAAAGAAAAGCCATAAAAAGAATCTGATTGTTTTGTGTTCTCGTTTGTGTTTCACTTTCTATTTAAGTATTTGCTTCAGTTTTTATTATAATTCGTTTTACAAAAGAAAAGCCGTAAGAAATCCTTTTTTTAAATTTATTTGATAATTTCGTAATTGTTTTTGTTAAATTCAGAAGAAAAAAAAATATATATTTTTTTTCCATTTGTTTGAGTTTGAAACCAGAAAAAGAAAAAAAAATTAAAAATTTGATATTTTCCTCTTTGTCTTTGTCGTGAATCTTTCTTTCCATTTATTTGTTATTTGTTTTTTAATTTCACATATTTTTGTCCATCCACTTGAAGTCACGGTTCTAATCTTTTTGGTTTTGTTTTGCAAGGAACCAACCCACAAATATAACGAGACGCTACGGAATATGAAGGAGACGACATAAGTGAATTCAACAATTCTGAAGTAGATTGGGGAGAAGGATCAAACCAAAACTGGTGGGAAGAAGAAGAAGAAGAAGCTGACCATGGAAGTGAATTATCTAGAGAAGAGAATGGTTATGAAATCAGTTTTGAAGAAGAAGTTGAATCTGTAACCAGTATAGAAGAGGATGAAAAATGTGAAGAATCTAGAATCACAAAGTTTTAAGCACACAAAGATTAACAAAGAATAACTCTCTTTATTAATGTCTTAGGAAAATAACTCAAAACCTAAGCTCTCAATCTCGTTTCTCAAAACTCATAAGTTATGCCACACCTTACCATCTTTTTATATAGAAAAGAGTTTTCCTATTCTTAAAAAGGTAAACTTACATATTTAGATAACTCCTAAATATAACTTTTCCTAATCTCTTTTTAAGATAACTTATTGCTCAAGTATCTTCAAGCTTAGTTCAACATTCTCCCTCTTAAGCTTGAAGTTATCTTCTCCCACATCTTGAACTCCAATGAGACCTCTCATTTCTTTAAACTTGATCCTTCCAAGTGCCTTTGTTAAGATATCTGCCTTTTGCTCATTACCGGGAACATGCTCCACCTCTATTTGTTCATTCTCGACACATTCTCTTATGAAATGATACCTTCTATGAATATGCTTGCTACGTCCATAGAACACCGGGTTTTTGGTTGGTGCAATTGCGGATTTATTGTCGATTCGTATTGTCACCTTCTCACAATCTTTTCCAATGATCTCACTTAGAAGTTCTTGAAGCCAAATTGATTGTTTAGCCGCCTCCGTAGCAGCCATGAATTCGGTTTCGCAAGAAGATAACGCCATTGTTTCTTGCTTTTGTGAGCACCAAGTAATTGGACAATTATCAAGGTAGAAAATATGACCACTCGTGCTCTTACCATCGTCTAAATCAACGTTATGCTCTTACCATCGTCTAAATCAACGTTATGTGAGCTATCACTATAACCCACCAATTTTATCTTCTCTGAACGTTTAAACAAGAGACCAAGAGAGACTGTTCCATGTAAATACCTCAACACTTGCTTCAAAGCAGCTCCATGTGATTCCTTAGGTTCTTGCATGTATCTACTCAAAACTCCAACATTATACGACAAGTCCGGACGTGTGTGGATCAAGTATCGTAGATATCATATGCTTCTTCTATATTCCTTTTCTTCGATATTCTTCTCGTCTTTAGATTTTGACAACTGCAAGTTTAAATCCATAGGATTATGAGAAAGATTGCAACCGTCCATTCCCGTTTCTCCCAATATCTTTTGTGCATATCTTTCTTGCTTTAGACTTATCCCTCCTTCATGTTGATGCACTTCTATTCCAAGATAATAAGTTAGTCTTCCAAGGTCACTCATCTCAAACTTGGTTGCCATCTCTTCTTTAAACTTTAGGATTGCCTTCATACAAGATCCTGTAACAAGTAGATCATTTACGTAAACCGCCACCACAAGGAGATGCCCTTTCTCCTTCTTTTGATACAACGATGGTTCCTTTGAGCACCTCTCAAAGTTTAATTCCTTAAGAATCTTGTTTAACTTGTCATTCCATGCTCTAGGTGCTTGTCTTAAGCCATAAAGAGCTTTACTCAACTTGTAAACTTTTCTTTCACTTCCTTCTACCACAAACCTTTCCGGCTGGTGAACATAAACCTCTTCTTTTAATTCACCATGGAGAAAGGCGGTCTTAACATCCAAATGGTGTATTTCCCAACCTTTTGACGCTGCCAAAGCAATAATAAACTGAATAGTTTCAATACGCGCCACCGGAGCAAACACCTCATCGAAGTCAATGCCATGTCTTTGAACATATCCTTTTGCCACTAGGCGTGCTTTGTACTTGTTAATACTTCCATCGGAGTTTCTTTTAATTTTAAACACCCACTTTAGACCAATTGGTTTCACTCCAATGGGGAGATCAACCAAGCTCCAAGTTTTATTCTTCTCTATCGATGAAATCTTTTCTATGCACGCCTCTATCCATACTTTCGACCCTTTTGCTTCGTTATAATCCCATGGCTCCTCATTTATCACCATTAGAAGTCTTTCACACTCTGTCTCTGCCATAAGAACATAATCACTCAGGTACTTTGGTTGCACACTCGGCCTTGTTGATCTCCTTAACTGAGGTTGTGACTGTTCCAACTCATCTTCACCGTCGTTCTCTTCTTCTTCACCATTGATTTCTTCATTCAACATGTCCTCATTCACAACTCGATTATCATGTGTATTTTCCTCTGTTTCGGATACATCAACAATTTCCCTTATGCCCTTATTACCAAACTCGCCTAGCTCAATAATGAATGCTCCAGAATTATTATGAGCTTCTTTGTTTAAACTGTTCCAACTCCAACCTTTACTCTCATCAAATACCACATCCCGACTCACTATTATTCTCTTGGTTGTAGGACCAAACAAACGATACGCCTTCGATCCAGGCTTTGTTCCTAGATGTACCAACGCTTTTGATCTATCATCTAGTTTCTTTCTTCCAACTGTTTCTGTTCTTGTATACCCAATACAACCGAATACTCTAAGATGTGCAAGATTTGGGTTGTTCCCTTTAAACGCTTCGTATGGGGTCGATTTGACTAGTGTTCTTGTTGCAATTCTATTGATCAAATAGGTAGCATGCCTCACAGCTTCGGCCCATAGATAGTTCGGAACACTCATGTGTTTCAAAATACATCTAGTCATCTCCAAGAGTGTTCGATTACGTCTTTCTACAACTCCATTTTGTTGCGGTGAATACGGTGCGGTTAGGTGTCTCTTGATTCCGTACTTACTGCAATAATCTTGAAACTCATTGGACACAAATTCTCCTCCTTTGTCCGTTCGGAATGTCTTGATCGTGTTGCTTGTTTCTTGTTCAGCAAGAAGTTTAAATTTCTTAAACTTCTCAAGGGCTTCACTCTTTTCATTCAACAACAAAGTCCACATATATCGCGAATAATCGTCAATGATCACAAATACATACCTCTTTTGAGCCGCAGTCGAAGGTGTAATAGGTCCGCAGAGGTCTCCATGAATAAGCTCAAGAGGTTGAGTGGCTCGATAGGTTGTTGCTTGTGGAAAGGGCTGTCTTGTTTGCTTTCCCAAAAGACAAGATACACATGTTTCCTTCTCCACTACGAATCTTGGTATACCAGATACTAATTCTTCACTGATCATTGTCTTTATTGTGTCCAAGTTAGCGTGTCCCAAACGTGAATGCCACTTGTTCGACTCCGATGTTGAAATCACTTGTAAACACAAAATGTTTTCAACTTCCAATGTGACTTTGTACAACCGATTTTTAGACCTTGTTGTCTTCACCAATAATTGACCAAATCGATCATAAAGCATCAAAAGATCTTCTTTCATACGTACTTCACATCCTCCTTCTGTGGCTTGACCAAGACTCACAATGTTACTCTTCAAATCCGGTATATAGTATACGTTCTTCAAAAATTTCAAGACCTTCTTCTCACCGTCTTTAAACACAAACTTAACCGATCCTTTACCCTTGATGTCAATGCGGGAATCATCTCCAAATCTTATCTTTCCCACAACTGTCTCATCAAGACTCATAAAGAAGCTTCGATTTCCACTCATATGGTTACTTGCACCATTATCAAGATACCACACATTCTTAGTGTCAAGGTTGGTTTCAAAACTGTCTGGTTTGACCTTGTTTTTGTTTAGATATACCATCTCATGCATCATCAATTCATCAGCCTCTTGTGTGGTATCATCCTTCTTCTCAATAGCTTCTTGAAGCTTAAGCAATCTATCGGGACAATCTGATGCGTAGTGTCCTTGTTTATCACACCTAAAACACGTTATCATGGAATCTCTCTCCTTAAATAGCCCATGTCTATACGATCCTCCTAGGTAATAACCACCTCGACCGCGTCCTTTTCCTCTCCAATTGAAGCGACCACCTCGTCCTTTTCCTCTACTACCACCGTAGCTCTCATGAGAGGATGCCTGAGCATACATTAATTTTCCTTGATCCTCTTGTTGTTCATCTTCTTCTTCGCCAATCCTTTTTTCATACGCTTTCAGCCTTCCAACAATATCCTCAAAGCTAGTTGTATTTAGATCAAGAACTTGTTCAAGGGCTGCGATGATATGAATGTATCTTTTTCTTGGTAAACTTTTAAGAAATTTCTTAACGAGCTTTGATTCCTCAATGGTCTCCCCAAGAGACGCCGATTTAGACAAGATTTCAACAAGTTTTTCCACAAAGACATCTATAGTATCGGTTTCCTTCATCTTGATCCTATCAAATTCTGCCATTAAAGTTTGCAATCTAGCCTCCTTTACCCTCTCGGCTCCAACATGTCTCGCTTTGATTGCATCCCAAACAGATTTCGATGTCTCTAGGTCTCCAACTTGTAAGATCAACGCTTCTGGTATAGATTGAAATAACAAGGCGATTGCCATGTTATTTTTTTCTTCGTTCTTGACTCCAGGTTCTATAGTTTCCCACACTTTGTTTACCTTGAGAGCAATCTTCATTGAATAGATGATGGTCTGATTTCTTTGGACTTCATCTTAATATCATCATTCTTCGGCTCAGTCATCGTGATCTAGCTTCGTCAAAGTGGCTCTGATACCAAATCTAGAATCACAAAGTTTTAAGAACACAAAGATTAACAAAGAATAACTCTCTTTATTAATGTCTTAGGAAAATAACTCAAACCTAAGCTCTCAATCTCCTTTCTCAAAACTCATAAGTTATGGCACACCTTAGCATCTTCTTATATAGAAAGAGTTTTCCTATTCTTAAAAAGGTAAACTTACATATTTCGATAACTCCTAAATATAACTTTTCCTAATCTCTTTTTAAGATAACTTATTGCTCAAGTATCTTCAAGCGTAGTTCAACAAAGAAGACTCATGGAGTGAAGAAACTGATTCTGAAATCAGTTATGGAGATGAGCTACAACAAGAGGATGGAGAACCTGATCAACCTGATCAGTTTTCAAGGAGCTCAACAATCAACACGTCTAGCAGCCTAAAGACATGAGAAATCGGTTGACACATATAGAAGAAGCTGGTGTCTTTGAGCAACAAGACGACTATCAATATGAAAACTCTTCAGAGTATGTTAAAGATCTGAAGAATAATACGCCTACAATAATCTATCTATGCGAGAGGTGAAGCCTAGCAACAAAGAGAAGGGAAGGCTCTATGGTTCAGCTCAAACTAGGAAAGCACCACAAAAAGATGAAACAAGAGGAAAGCAAGGGTGATATGTCTTTTTATGGACCAGAGAATCCCAAGGCTTATCTTGTGTGCGAAGATTTGATGGAAGAGTTGTTTCACTCTTACTACCACATGGAGCAAAGGAAGTTTGCCGCTGCTCAATACCTCAAAGGAGAAGCAAAGCTTTGGTGGGATTTCATCAACATAATGCGGAGACGCTGCAATCAAACCCCCATCAAAACGTGGGCTGAGATGAAGGAGCACATGAGGAACAGATTTGCAACAAAATATTGTCATAAACCAGCTCAGGAAACCTATCAACCAGACCTCACCAAAACACACAACTATTCAGCAAAAGCTTACAAGCGAATGGAGCTAGCAACACCAAAACGTGGAATATCCCCACCAACCCTAGAGATCAAGCACGGCTACCGTTCAAAACCAAGAGAAGTGTTTCTAAATACTTTATCAAAGAAAACGGAGGCTAAGCAAAACATTCAAGCGAAGGTGACTCCACAACAGCTAATCACCACATTTCTACATGAATCACAAGGCAAACCAGATCAAGGTAAGTTTTCTAACTCTTTAACGAATGAGCCAACGTGTTATAGATGTCAAAACAGGGGACACAAAGCTAAGGAGTGCCCAAGTAGGCAGGTGGTCCCCACACCTTTAGAGATAAAGAAGAGTAGCCTTAAAGGGAGGGATCACCTAGTAAAATCTGATTTAATAACTTTAAATGCTAGTATGATGCACTTGTCTTTTTCCAAGGAAATTGAAACATGTATAGGAGAGGCAAAGGAGCCAATTTATAAAGGAGATGACCCAGCCTTAGTCACAACTCAAATTCTTACCCTTAAGAAGCCAGTTGACAAGAAACAAGAGATTGTTTCAACTCGAAAAAGTATAAAGGTTCAATCTGAAATTTCTCCATTTATTTTTGATACCAAGACTGTTTTAATGCACTTGTCTTTGCGAAAATATATTGATGCAGGACTGGGCTTGTCAAAGAAGCTAGCAGATCATGAAAAAGAATCAACCTTAGTCACAGATCAAAGAAAAACTCCAAACACCGAGTTGTCTAAATCCATTAAACCGCACCACACTAAGGTAAGTAATCACTTGAGAAAAATTGTTTCTAATGATCCAAAGGACGTGATAATGCACTTGTTGTTTTCAAAAGAACTTAAGAAAGGTTTAGGTATAATGGAAACACAACCAAGATCCCATTTAAGAGCTCACACACGAGGAGGAGTTAATGGAGAAACACAATGTGAAATAAGAGATTTCACAAAGGAAGCTACCCTAGTGTCCGAGGGAGTCAATACAAAACCATGGAGAGGAGTCATTGCTTCCTTGCTGATCAAAGAGAAACCACCAGATGCTCAAGATCAACTCCACCCGAGCCACACACCATCCCTTACCCGAGGTAATCTTCTAAACTCACATCTATTTCAAGATACTAACTTGACTTATCTATGTGCAGGTAAATCAGTTTTGAGGACAAAAATTTTTGAAGAGGGAGGCTATGATGAGGCCATCCGCACCAGCAAAGATGGAAAAGCTAGGTGCAACGGACATGATAGTCTAGACAAGGGTAAAGGAGAGACGAACTCCCTTGTTGGAAAAATCAAAGACAAAGGGGAGGCGAATTTCATTGATTTGTCCTTCCTATACTTCAATCCCATCAACAGGAGTCCATTAGGCCATTCAGCCCACGCCAGAACAGAACTTACCCAAAGAAACCACGCTAGTGAAGCTAATGCAGACCTATGACCGATGTTCGGGACATTACAACTGGACCACGACGATTCAAAGCATAAAACCACTTGTGATGTAGGAACGACTGGGGGTCGATCTTACAAGCGGAAGGATGGAGAATCGATCAACTGGCCGTATGGCACTCTTTGATGATTCGGAAGAGATGGAGTTGATGGTGGATCGAAGATCGCCACTCAAAGGTGTGAAAGCCCTTGTGATGAGATCACAAATCTAGACCTTAGTGAATTCACACAAAGGACATAGATTCATTCGTTTACTAAGTAAAGGAATCCCATCTAACTTAGATAAACAAAACAAAGCCTAAACTTTAAAGAGAGAAAAACTATATTTTCTTTATATTCCAAAAATCTGTATATATTTACAATGGAGAATGAGCTGAGTTTATATAGGCTCGTACATGAATGTTTTAAAGACAATAAATCAGAAATTAAATCAACATAAATACAAGTAAGTCAACCTAAATGATAAATCAATCAAAGGCTTGATTGATATGGCCTTTAATGCTCGATTTTGGTCCGGATATGGAAAGTGAGAGCACAAAGGGTTCCGCCTGATCTCCTGCGTGATGGTGCAGTTGAATGACTTCTCAAGAGCCTCTAGATGAGGTAGGAACTCTCCTGGATGCCACACATATGTTTGAAGTCTCTTAAACCCGCAAGGTTCCAAATAAGGCAAGTCGAGGATCTTTCGGTTTAGAAATTGAATAACCTTCAAACCAAAATTGATCTTGAACCGAATCCAATTCTTCGCATGTCTCTGATGTCTCAAGAATCTGGAACAAGTTGGATCGAAGCTTAATTCCTCATGGTTGGGCCAGAATCCTTCAATAGATGCACATATGTCCTTATCGGGCCATTTGAGTGATTGTATGTTTGTGGGCTTGTTGGGGCTGGTCCTCCTTGAGTCTCCACGGTTATGGGCTGTTGAGAGACTGGTAAAGATAGGCCATGGTGGCTCAGGGTTGGGCTGCTTCATCTTGAGCTCGTGGAATTCATCTTTTGGGCCATACTTGTATTGGAATGGATCCGGTGGTTTCTCTTTGACGTTGTTGATCTTCTCATGGTTTGGGCTGCTTCTTGAATGTTTCCTTGGTATCTCCCGTAGGTAGGAGGCTCGTGTGAACTTCTTCTTCTCATGGATGGGCTTAGATCTGATGTCCACATCAGGAAGAGTTCAGAATAACTTGATCCTTTTATTATGGAGGTTCATGGATTTTAATGGATTTGGAAATCCAAGTGAAATCAGGTCTTATTCAATCATTGATTTTAAAATCACATCTTATTCAATCATTGATTTTAAAATCTATTTCAAAATCACGTCTTATTGGTTCTATCATTTATAAATACAAATTGAAATCACCCTTTATTCAATATTAAAGATTTGAACATGGATCTAGTTTCACATTGGATTTGTAAGTGGATTTTCCTTAAAAATATAAAGGATGAAATCCTTAGTCAAACCTTGTTATTTTGAATTGATTTGTAAAGAATACAATATATCATTTTTTCATAAAATAAATAATCTCATTCGTATTTATATTCTTGATGTCTCTATTTACAGAGAGATATTTTATTATATAAAGCTAAACGCGCACGACGTGATCGTGACACGTAGACAAATTTTTAAATAACCAGATCGTGACACGTGTTACAGTTAATTTAGATTGCGACATGTGTCAATACAATAAAATAGTAAAACTTAAAAAATGTAAAATAGAAAAAAAGTATAGTATTAACATACTTTGGGAAAAAATAAGAAAAATAGTATAATATCAATATAATTTATAAAATAAATAAGTAAAATATAATAAAATAAATAAGGAAATAATAGCAAAATAGTAAAAAAAAAGTCAAAGATAAAA
>OVAY01001958.1:466-22567 GCA_900406395.1 Kernera saxatilis | reverse complement strand
CACTAGATTTTAATAAAGAATTTAGAATCAACGATTGAATAACAGTGAATTATGCTTAGATTTAAATTCTATCAAAATACATGATTGAATAACACCCTTTTAATGTTTGGTTTAATGTTATTCTCTTTCTTCGCATATTCGAATTTGATTATGCTTGTTATAATATCTTTAGCTAGAAGGCCATAATTTGATCTTTCTCCAACAGTTTCAGATTTTAATTATGTTCTTTCAAAATCTTTTGAGATAGACAAAGAATATCGCAACGGAAAAAAATAATTGTGGATAAAAATAATAAAAGACATTAGTATTTCAAACGTTTATTAAAACATTAAACGACTATTAATTTTAAAAATATGGTATCATCATATGAAAATTTTGGAAGCTAATATATATTTGATTCTTCATATGGTTAGAAACCTATGCTCAGAAAATAAAATAAATTATCCTAATAAAAATGAATCAATAATACTAGTTCAACTTAATTTTTATACTACTTAGGAAATGACTAACTAAAAAAAAATTAAACTTGTTCATCGACCATTAAAATTATTTAAAAACTCTGCACTCCTCAAAAACAATTAGTAGTTACACCTTTTAGAAGATGAGCAAATAGAGATGACAGAGATTGAACAAATACGTGTAATACATGTATTGAAAATAGTTTATGAACAAAACAATTAGCAAGTCAAGTACTACATACTCTCCCACGTCAAATAGATCACACAAATAACAAAAAAAAAATATATATCTGATGAAACAAGTTACTTACAAATTATCAACCACTCTGCCATCCCTTTAGAACAATTTCACTATCTCTTTTTAATCCGTTAACTAAACTAATTAAATTTCCAAAAAATTAAAAATTAAAAATTAAAATGACTTTCGAAGATTAGGTCAGTTAGATAAATGTAAATGTACTAATAATACTGATGAGAATAGCCAAATTGAAACCAATTTTTTTAAGAAAGCAAACCATATTATCTAGGCACTCTCCACCCGACCAACTATTTGAAGAACATCATACTTTTGCTACCGCAAAACTTTTATATTAGAAAAATATATATGACTAGAATTTAGATGGAAGTTCATCATATTAAATCTACGCAAACTTGAGATAGAAATTTAATATCAACTAAATCCATAACAATTTGATTTATAATAGTTAGATTTTATTTTGGTTACGTAGCAAATTTATAAAGAATAAAGTTTTTATGAGAGGATCAAAGTTTGTTGAGATCCTTATGTGAACAAGTGTTTTTTTGTTTTTACAACACCTATGGGAACAAGTTAAAGAAATAGTTTCATGCTAAATAGCATAAATTCATTATGATATACTTTTTTTCTAGGTGGCGGGCCTTGCGTGGGTTGAACATTTTTTATTTATTATTTTTAAATATTAGTATTTTGTAGTGTAACTGAAATATTATTTTTGAAATTATTATGTTTTTTATGCGTCTAAATTATTATATTGCGCAGTTCTAAGTGAAATAGAACATGAAAACTCGATTAACAAAATGTAGAAGAAGAAGACATATGATCAAGAGGCAGAATCGCATAATAAGTTTTGAAATTATTATGTTATGAGACTTTCGATTTTCTGGCTGTGTTTTTCGTCTTCTCTCATTCTTCATTGACTTCTTATCTTGCTTATCTATTAGGTATTTGCAGAAGAAACACATATCTTTATGAGCTTACATAGTTTTCTCACTTCATAATAATGCAATGTAAAAAATCGAATCTATAATATAAATTGGTATTAATATTTTAGAACGTCCAAATTAGAATTTTTCAAATATATTACATTGCTATTAACTATAAAAATACTTAAATTTTAGAAAATTAAGTCCAAACGCATATAGTAAAGAAACAAATATATTAAAACACAAGTATTCATCGATACAATTACTATCCAATACATCAAACCAAACCAACCAAATTTTAATTGTTTTTGTCTTTTCATTTAGAGAAAACTATTGCTTAACTATTTCAAATTTACAAATACATGATTTTTGTAACATTTATAATATAACATAAATTTTACAAAAGATAAACATAAAAACTTNATAACATAAATTTTACAAAAGATAAACATAAAAACTTATGTCGATGCACCCTATCTCATGCTATGACAAATCGATAAAACACGATTTTGTGGCCTACATAAACACAAAAACAAATTTAACCAAGTGAACAGTAAATCAGCACTGGACATGGATGAATTATTAGGTTCTAAGTTATTATTGGTCGGTTTTAAGATCTAGCTTTTAGAGTTAATGATATTAAGATCTAGGCACTTGTTTCTCTCATTTTAAGGTTTGATGATTTAAGCATTTGTGACATATTTGTTTTCATTGCAAGTCTTTTATATTGTATTAGAATGTAACTCGCCTATGACACTCAAAACATGTTGAACTATTTTATTTGTGGGTTGTGTGTTGAACAAAAACAAAACTATTTTATTTGTGTAACAATAATATTTAGGTTGGTTCATATGTGATTGAAAAAAAAGGTAAATAATTGTATATATGTTTTCTTTAACCTTAATCTCAAGCACAAACTAGTTTTTGGACGTGGTCTGTAATCTTAGCGTTAGTATAGTCTGGTTGATCTCCTCTGTAATGAGAGAAAAACTTATTTATTGAATTCTTTAATATCACTTTTCTCTTTTATAGTTTCTCATTTTTTTTAATTTGTATTTGGTGTGGTTTTACTTTACAATTTAGTTTGTGTTATGTATAAACAAGTCATGATAAGCATGTGGTTAACACACTTGGTTTGAATACATAAAGTGGTTGTTGTCTCAATTACAACAAAATTAAAAGCAAACAGTTTATTTTAGTGTTAATTTCGTACAAATTTTTATATTTTCTATTTCATAAAATGTTATCAGAAAATATATTTTTCTCGATTGATTAATTAATATAATTGACTCAAAATAGATTTTAGATACTTAAAAATAGCTTAAAAATATGCATAGAAACCATTACTATTATTGACAAAAACAAGCCACTACTATCATAGCCATGTTTCGATCCTCAGACATGTGAGTTATGTATCTACCGCATTTCAGTTGCGCCATGCTGATTTGTCCTTATCTCACTAAAGATTTCCAAATTTGATTATGTAAAAAAAAATTATTTACTTTTAGCAAACCATTAATATCAGAGCCAGGTTTTGATCCTGGGACCTGTGGGTTATGGGCCCACCACGCTTCCGCTGCGCCACTCTGATGATTTGATTATTAGACGATACCATTTTAATTATGATACTAAGCATTTCAAATAAAAAAAAAAGAGATTGTTTTCCATTTTTTCCACATAATTTTAAAACAAATTTAATTTTTTAATATTCTATCAATATCATGAATATTAATTTATTTATTCTTTAAAATATATTAAATGGGAAAACATTAAAAGTTACATTAAATTATACATTGAAAAATATATAAGCAATATTCATTTGAAAACAAACTACAAATTCAAAGTTATATATATATTAGGTTAACTGTTGTTAGTTCTGGTTTAGTTTAGTTAAACCATACAAATTTATTCTTTGGTTAATTTTAGGTTATTAAACTATATAATCACAAAATATATTTGAAACCTCTTTATTGAGGATTACATTTTCTTGTTCTTCTCATTTTTCTCTCTATTTCTTTTCTCATTTGTTGTATCTCTTCTCTTTTTCGTTTCCTCTATTATTTACTTTCTCTTCTTTGCGTTTTCTCCCTCCAAAAAAGACTCATTTCTCCGGCATAATCCGTCATAATTGTGTCTTTTTCTCAATTTAATCTCTCTCCTCATCCTCCTCGATATCTTCGTCCACTTCTTCCTCTGTAACTCCTTCACCTTCGTATTCATCTATTTTCACATTTTCCTCTTCATATTCATATTTCTCATCTTGTTCATCATCATCATCATCATCATCCTCGTTCTCTTTTCCATCGAGTTCTTCTCCAGGGGTTCATAATCAAAACAAATATCATCAAATCCATCTTGATTGTCACACTATAAGTCATCGTCATCTCCATCACCCGGTAAACCAAAATAAATTAGAATTAACCATATAAACCAAAATAAATTAAAAAGACAATTCTAAACAGGTTGTCCAATCTCGAAAAATAGAGTAAAAAAAAATTCTATTATTTTTTAGTATTTTATAACATGGTTTTTTAACTATTTTTGATTACATTCATTATATGATACCTCATATTTGATTGGTCCATTGAGGTTGCCTGATGCAAACTGAGATACAGATAGGAGACGAACAAAGAATTTGACTCACACGTCATTCGAAGTATATTATGAAACATGTTGCATTACATAAGTGTGTTTTGCTTCAAGAACACTATCAAGAAATATAATGAACTTAGTAATCTATATTACACAAATTGAATATGTAGACAGACAAAACATAGAAGAAGGATGAAAACAAACAAACCATATATCCTCTTTGGTATGCAATGCAATATTCTGGAATAAGTTCTGGTTTAGCAAAAGTAGTGAATTAGATGTTTTCTCATGCTGTTTGGTTTGGAAAAAGAAAATGACCGAAACAGAAGTTCGAAAGGAGGATCTTTTGGTCAAATGTCTAGAAGCAGAATAAACTTAGTTACAAAATCAATATGATCAAATGTTATCAATATTCGCACAAAGGGCGCCAATTAATCTACAAACTCTAGTTTGCTCTTTGCATAGACAAGGCCGGCTTAGAAGGGAGGGCATGGGGTGCGACGGTCCTAAGCCTCGTCATATAGTCCCTTTGGTCTAGTGGTTTGACCAAAAAGTTTATTAATATTTCTACACCAAAGTTTGGGGTTCGATTCCCAGAGAGCGTAGTTTCTTGCAGATTAATAATGCAAAGCTTATCGGAAGTCTAAAGTGTCGCAGGCAGAGCCGTTCGTCGTGATCTCGTGTGTTGCGGAGAGAGCATGTCCATCATAGGGATGTCGTATATACAAAACCGTCTGTGGTGGATCCGAGTGTTGCGAAAAAAACTGCATCATGGAATCGTGGTTCATGAAAACTGTTCATCATAATCGCTTAAGCTGAAAATAGTTGAATATCATTAGGATTAAATCAAATATTTGTAATAATGATATCTCAAACGAAAAAAATTAACATAAATTATTTTTATAAAATGAATTAATTAACACTAGTCCAACTTTGTATATTATTTGAGAAATAACTAACGGACAAAAACATAAATTGGTTCATCTACTATTAATTTTTTTTTAAATTCTACACTCCTTAAAAACAAGTAGTAGCTACACCTTTTAAAACATGATCATGTTTATTAACGAAATGATTAGCAAAATCAAATATAATGTATACTATCTAAAGTCAAATAGATTACATAGATAAAAAATAAAAAGTTTGATGAAAACAACCTAATTACAAATTAGCAACCACTCTCATACCCTTTTAGCACAATTTCACCACCTTTTTAAAAAATCCTTAACTAAAACTAAATAAAATGCTAGAAAATAAAAAATTTAAATCAATTTCGAGTTGATCAGATCAATTAGATAAATGTAAATATAAATAAGAATACTTATGACAATAGCCAAGTTAAAATCCAGTCCCTTATTAATCAACAACAATATAACAATAACATGAACAATAAGAAACTACTGCATATGGATATTGGCCTAGTACATATAAATATAATATATGTATATATATATATATTTTTTTTATCAACACTTTATAATTAAAACAGTTTAAAAATCCAAAATGAAAATGTGAAGTTTTACATAAAAATATAATATATAATTAAAAATATATATCAAATCAAATTTGGATTTAAAATAGTGCATATGTTGTTTTTTTGGAATATGTCGAATTGGATATTAAATAGAATTTTGGATTTTGAATATTGTGTCCACCCTAAAGTGATCAGAATATTCATTAACTTTGCAATAATAATACTCTTTATACGTTTATTATTTTTTGTAAACCGTGTGAATACTTTTGATTAATTCAATTCACAGATCTCTCTGCTACGCAACAACATCGCAAAGGATTCACATTTTCACACGCTCAAGCTCCTCTTCGATTCTTCCAATGCTTTTCTGAATCGTAAGGATTCTTCAATTTTCTCAGATCTCAACCTCTCATTTTCTCAGATTCGCTCTTTTCCAAGAAATTGAAACGGATTCGTCTTCTCAGATCTGTACTCTCGCCATCACTCATGGGTTTGCTTTCAAACCCTACGGGTTTCATCACCCGCTTGCTTCTCGTAACCACCATCTTCTGCTTCATCTTCGCCTCTACCATCTCTGCGCAGGTATACGATTTTCCTCCATGGATGCGTCTTTTTCAAATGCTTCAATTATGTATAACGTTTATGCTCCTGTGCCAGGATTCGGGGGTGGATAATGAGAGACAGGAATCGGAAGGATCTGGTAAAGAGCTTGGCCGTCGTGGAATGGTGATTTAATCTCACTTTTTATGCTCGATCTGCTTTTATTTTGCTTTTTTTTTTTTCGAATTGGAATCTCTTTACAGCTGTTTTAGATTCGAAAACATTTTGTGGTGGAATCTGGATTTATGTTCATAGATTCTTTATTTGTTTTGCAGATTGGTACTGAAAGAATTGGACTTGATGGTGCTGGAGACAATCTTGGTGCTCTTGGTTTGAACCTTGACCTAGAATCTACTGGCCCTGGTGTATTTGATGCATTGTTTTCGAGTTTCTCCATGATACTTGTCACCGAGGTTCGTGTGCTTGTTTCGGATTAACTGGATTTGCTATTTGTTTTGATTTGAATTCCAAGAAGCCTAAGTCATTCTTAGTAGCACAAAGTTAAACAACCTGTTTCAAGTTAAGAGTGTAATCTTCGTTTTCTTATCGTATGTCAGATTGGTGATGAGACTTTTATAATAGCGGCACTGATGGCTATGCGACACCCGAAAGCTACTGTTTTATCTGGTGCACTTTCAGCTTTGTTTGTTATGACTGTAAGTGCAAGATTACTTGGATATACATTGTGTTTTATGATCCAAATTAGTTTCTCATATTTCTTTTGTTGCGATTCTCATGAACTCCAATATTGTAGATACTTTCCACTGGACTTGGTAGGATAGTGCCTAACTTGATATCGCGGAAGCACACCAACAGCGCAGCTACAGGTATCTTAGTTCCCTCTGTTCCAAATTCTCTTCTTTATAGGCTCTGGTGGGGGAGTTTAACTTTCTTATTAACTATTCCTTGTGTACACACAGTTCTCATATGGTGTAAATTTGCCACTGTTAATATTTTTAGTTTTCGTTTTTCAAAGATTCTGTTAGCTTAAAAATCTTGAGAGTGTTGTGCAACATCTGGTTATGATTTTTTACTTCCAAAAATGTACGGATTGAAACTTAAAACTTATCCAATCATCTGTAATGCGTCTTGTAATCATTATTTGCAACTCCAGTTGACTTGAACTGTTTATCTTGGTATCTAAGTTTATCTGACATTATGAAATGGAAGGATTTTGAATTATTTAAGTGACAGGTAGCTATCAAAACTGATTTCTTCATGTTTTCTTATGAGTTTGTATAAAATTTCGTGTTGTATATATCTACTGTATTATCATCGGCATTGTTTCACTTGATTGAAAGTTTGGCTCAATTATTTTATTCAATCTGATAAGGATCATACATCTTTGAACATGCAGTTCTCTATGCATTTTTCGGTTTGCGACTACTCTACATTGCTTGGAGGTCTTCAGATTCAAAGTCAAATCAGAAGAAGGAAATGGAGGAAGTATGTGCTTCTCAAGCTTGCCTGTGTTTCCAATTGTTTACTTCTTAATTAAAAGAGATTTTGCCTTACATTGTTATTATTTATTCATATCCAAAGTTTTCAATATTTTTTCGAGTCTCTGTTCCTCGACTTGCTCAGAACTGTTCCCTATTTTGGTCTATGATGTTGACTGACTTCCCATTATCTGTGGTTAAGGTTGAAGAGAAGCTTGAGTCAGGCCAAGGGAAAACACCTTTCCGTCGCTTCTTCTCAAGATTTTGTACCCCAATATTTCTAGAGGTATTCTTCTATTGCGCATAAGATTCTTAAGATTTATTGATCTATATGGTCCTTGCTCTGCATATTATTCTAATTTCCTTATACATTTCAATTTTTTTCTTTCTCAAAGATGACTTACCCTTCTCTTGTATCTTTGTGCAGTCCTTCATCTTAACCTTTCTCGCCGAATGGGGCGACCGTAGCCAGATCGCTACAATAGCTGTAAGAGAAAACTCGCTTTAATCTCTCAAATCTAACCTCTTATAAATGCTTGGCCACCAGTATCTTTGGACTTTGTCCCTGAGAGTAAAATTATGGGGTTTAAACAATCCACTTTTTGTGTCTATTGTGAAGTTGGCGACACACAAAAACGCAATAGGAGTGGCCATAGGGGCATCAATAGGACACACGATATGCACATCATTGGCTGTTGTAGGAGGAAGCATGTTGGCTTCAAGGATCTCGCAACGCACGGTTGCAACTGTTGGTGGCTTACTCTTCCTCGGCTTTTCGGTCTCTTCCTATTTCTATCCTCCTCTATAGTATTATTTCTGCAACGTATAAAATGTGCTTCTTCCTTTTCACTTGCGAAGAAAATGGGTGTTAAGAGATATTGTCTTAAGTAAAGTATCTGTCGTCTTTTTTTTTTGTTTTTCATTTGATTTTTGCATGAGTTCGATAGCCAAACCAAGGAATTCAAAGCCAATTGCTTTTGCTTCAAAGTGTAACAAACCTAATCAAAGTAATTTTTTGAACGATACAATTGTATTTAGGTAGTGTAGAATTGTTGGTTGATCACCTTTTTGAAGTTAGTCCCAAGCGTTGATCTAGGGTGGACAAAATTTTTGAATCCAGCCGAACGGACCGAATTATATGATAATCCGAATGAAATGGAAAATTGTATACTGAATTAAATTAATATTTTTAGTTAAATATATAGAAAAATATATTTAAATATAATAAAAATTTATAATATTGATTAAAATTAATTAGTTATATTTGTTTTTGTTTATAATTTTTGGTCCAAAACCGAACTAGAAATGTAATATCCTGAATGGAACCTGCTTTTAAAAATTTATTAAAAAATGATTTGATTTTGTTCAAATACAAATGGAATTAAAAAAAAAATGATTATACCAAACAAAAAAATAATGATTTTTGTTAAGAAAATAGAATTATCCACCAACATGTGTCATATTCTCTTCACCCCTAGGACGCTGCTAATCTTCTTCTCCTAGTGACATTAATCTTCTCTAGAGGATTGTACAAGAAGAAGAGAAGTAGGAATTAGAGAGAAAGAGAGAGAAAGAGAGAGATATAGAAGAGAAAAATGTAAGTGAGGAAAAGAGATAGAGAGATTGTAGAGAAAAGAAGTTGTAAGCACAACAATATATGAGAATATATCATAAAAAGAGTTTATCTCTCTAAGTTTTCATTTTCACATACAAGTTTTATTATGTTTTTACATAGACATATATAGGCTTTGTATGTGAGTAATTTACACCAACTAGATTTATACTCCGTGCGTTGCGCGACATTTTAATTTTATACTGCTAATAATACGTATCGTTAAAAAAATATATGTATATATATAATTATTTAAAATTTAAAAGATATATATTTATATAAATGTAAGTTTATTTTATCGTTAACAGTCAAAATATCATAAAATATAATATCAAATTTTGAATATATATTATTCTCTATTTACATTTAAAAAGCTTTTAAACTATGCTGAAATGACCAAACAATTTAACTTAATTTTGAACTTGAGAACTATATTTACTAATCTAGATCAAGTATTTTCATTTATAAAAACTTATTCATTTCACATAGAGAATATGATGTAGAATATTTTAATTCAATCTTGTGCATATATCTTCTTGAGCTTTAACCTTATTTATATGATTTTAAGTATATGCGCATCCTCCCATTACATATATAATTTTATGTTTATTAGCCTTATTTATTTTTGTAAAAAAACTTATTTTCTGGAGAAAAAAACACAAGAAAAATTGATGAAAAGTGGCTAAATATCGACAAAAGTAAAAAAAATAAAAAGAAGATGGAACCTCTATCGGAGAAGGAGGCTTTATACTACTCAAATAATTTTTACTGCTATGTCATTTAATCAGTTTAATATTTAACTCTTGATATAGGCTTGCGATTTTGTCTCGAACTAAAAGTTCCGAACCGAACCGAACTGTAATTTTTTGGTTTTTGGTTAGGAATCTAGGCGATTAACCGATCAGAAACATTTTAAAATCGGTTCAGTTCGCCTAACCAAACTGTGAAGATGAGAACTTGATGTTCATGTTCTTCAAGTGGTCAAGCAAAAAAAACTAGAGTTAATTTAATTCAATTCTGGTTGAGTCAAATTTTTTTTTGGGACCACAAAGGAGCAGCAGCTGTTGTGGTACCCGCTCTGGCACAAGATGCTACAACTGGCATGAGAATGATAGTTTGTCTGTTTTGTCTAAGGCATTTTGGGCGAAACCGAAAACGTGACTAAAGGAGCCTTCTTTGGCGTTTGGTAGCAGCACAAGATCTGAGCTTTTGTGACCTACATATAAAAGCATGATAGAAAAACCGAAAGAGAGCTAAGGCAAGGGACAGAGAGAGGCACACAATGTAGATAGAAGGGTGAGAGAAAACATGTAAAAGCTTAAGCTTTGGGTTGGGTTTTCTCAAGTAGAACAGAGAGTTACAAGGTGAGTTCTTGAGAGTGAATCACTTGTATATCTTGTAGTCACATTCTTCGTCATAGTGGAAAGATGTGGATCGAAAGATCCTAACCGGATGTAGCGGTTCGTTAACACCGTGAACTGGATCAACAAATCTCTGTGTGTGCTTTCTTAACTCTTCAAACTTCTATGTGACACACTCTTCTTCTTCACCTTACTCTGTGTTACACGGAGGGAAAAACTCTGTGTCATTTCCTGTGCTAATCTCTGCTTTATCCAACCTACTTTAGATTTTGGTGTGTTGCGGTTTAAGCTCTTAAAGTCGACGTCTCTGAGCTTCTAAACCCTAATATGAACGATTACCATTTTTTTTTCTAAACTAAATTTATACCTAAATTAGATCGGTTTATATCGAAATTAGATCGGTTTGACCGATAACCGAACAGAACCAGACCAAATTACCTGAATTTAATAAAAAATATCCGAATTTAATTAATTTTAACCGAAATTTCAAAAAAAAAAAAAAAAATTCGGTTAGTTTTGGTTATTAAACTTATAACCAAACCGATTTTTTTTCAGTTAATTTCAATAATCCTTTAAAAAAATTCTGGTTAACCGATAACCGAAAAATTGACTCGGATGGTTCGGTTAACTGAAATCGCAGATAACATTTCAGACAACAAATCTTCTTCTCTCGTCTACTTCTTCACTCTCTTCTCTTCTCATCTTAAATCTTCTTCTTGTTAGACCGTGATTTAACAATTGCTTCTGCCACTTTCGCCATAGATGGTCTAGAGAGGAAGGAGGCATCCGTTTCGGAGCGATGTCTTCTATGGCGACCGAAATTCCCTGTTCTTATGGATCTCTCATTCCCCGAGTCTCACTTTCTCCATCTCCGGCGAGACTCTCTGCTAATTTCACTTATTCCAGTTCCAGATACTCGCGTCGACTCATCAATGGCTGCTTCTCCTCCAGCAACCCAGTTTCGCGCCAATTAGCCACAGAGGAACCGTCAATTTCTACGTACAATCGCTTGATTCGCCATTGCTGCAGTACAGGTGAAATCGACGAAGCTATGTCTCTCGTCGCCGAATTGGATTCTCTAGGGTTTCTTCCCGATCCCCTTTCGTATGTTAGTTTGATTGAAACCCTCGTTGGTCTCGGAAGGACTCTCGAAGCTGATGCTTTGTTCCAAGAAGTAGTTCGATTTGGTGTCCATGGAAGCTATCCGTTGAGGTTGTACAACGCTTTGCTAAGTGGGTATTTGAGAAAAGGTCAGTTAGAGTTAGCTCTTAGGGTTTTGGATCATATGGAAGTGGAAAATGTTGAGAGGAACCAAGAGACTTGTGAGATTCTATTGAGTTATTACGTTAGTGCTGGGAGATTGGAGGAATCGTGGCGTGTGGTTAATGAGATGAAGAAGAGGAAGTTCCCTTTGAATTCTTTTGTTTATGGGAAGATCATACGTGTTTACAGAGACAATGGTATGTGGAAGAAAGCATTAGGGATTGTAGAGGAGATTATGGAGATTGGTTTGCCGATGGATGTGGAGATATACAACAGCATTATCGATACGTTTGGTAAGTACGGAGAGTTGGATGAAGCGTTGCAAGTCTTGCGGAAAATGCAGAGCTCCAATGATTTGAAGCCAAATATTAGTACATGGAATTCGCTAATACGGTGGCATTGTCATCACGATGCGGTTGATATGGCGCTTGAGCTGTTCACGATGATGCAGGATCAGGGGCTTTATCCTGACCCTAGGATATTCGTGAAACTTATTACCCGGTTGGGAGAGAAAGGGAAGTGGAACTTGATAAACAAAAACTTTGAGTCCATAAAATGTAAGGAAGATAGAGATACAAGAGCTATCTATGCAGCTTTAGTTCAAATTATTGGACAGTTTGGGAGTTTCCAGGATGCTGAGGAACTTGTGGGTAAGCTCATGTCAGAAGGTGTTGCTCCTTCAGCTAATATGTTTTGTACTTTGGCAAATGCATATGCCCAGCAGGTTGGTTTCCTATCTTTCCGTGTTTCTTGTTCTCGGTTTCTTTTGTTTATGACCTGAACTAGGTAGACACTGTACATGGTTGTTTCAGCCGTTTTCTTTTGGTATATAGAAGAGTTATAGAATGTTAACTACTGTAGATAGTGCATAGATTCTGATAATAAGAGATTTGGCCCGTTCTTTTGCTTTCCTTGTACATTGTTCTGCCATCCACACCAGATATATCTCTCATTGTTCTGATAAAGCTGAATTTGGGGACTAGTTTTCTGTCTGTGATTCAAATCTGAGGAGCTCTCATGTCTTTCATTATATTCTATGGGGTTACCATCTTTTTTCCTTCTGGTGCTTAACATAATTTCAAGTATTAGCTCTGTACGATGCCGATAGAACTGCCTGTGTTTTCTCTGTTTTCACTAATGTTACTTCACCTTTGATTGTGCAAGCTTTTTAAGAAGGATTACGTGTTCTCGTAAGCAGTGCTATGAATTTTCAAATCCAACTCAAGTCATGATCAAAATTTTTACACAGGGACTATGCAAACAGACAGTAAAAGTGCTCAAGATGATGGAGAACGAGGGGATGGAACCAAATTTGATTATGCTGAATGTTTTGATCAATGCATTTGGAACTGCTGGGAAGCATATGGAAGCTCTATCTATTTATCACCATATCAAAGAAAGCGTATGTATATCTAGTACCTTTCTGGTATAATCATTAAGTTATATGCTCAACTGATTGAGTTTGTCTTCTGAAGGGATTCACTCCCGATGTGGTGACCTATAGTACACTTATGAAAGCATTCATTCGAGCAAAGAAGTATGAAATGGTATGTAGTTCCTATCTGGTGCTTAATATTCTTTGTAATCCCCTATGTTTCATTGAGTAGATATTATGTGTTATCTTGTCTAATTGGGCGTTTAAATCGATGGCTGCTCAGGTTCCAGAAATATTCAGGGAAATGGAAGCCTCTGGGTGTACTCCAGATAGGAAAGCAAGACAACTATGGCAAAATGCTCTTATGGTTCTTGACAAAAGACATTGACTCTCTGATGGCTCGGTCATCGGTGAGCCCCAACCTCTGATCTTCTGCTTTGTGCTCCTTTTTAAGAACCATAACCTTTAAGAATAAGCGGCTCCTTCATGGAAATCTTATAACCACTCTGTTGGTACCTTCTCCCCAAAAAAGGTACTCTTTACCGAGTGCATTGTTTTCTGATTCGATAACTCATCTTTTGTTCCATAGTTTCTTATGTTTTGGTGGTGATGGACTAGTAGGGTTACTCAACCAAGGTATTTCCAAGGCATGGGATGAGGTTTTCTGTGCATCTTCCACTTTTAATGCTTAGATGGAAATCAGTCTGAATCTGTAAAAACAGCTGTTGGCGACAATGTGGTTAAAACAGCTACATGGACAGTATCTTCACAATCAAGGTGATTCTATATAGTACATGCATGCAGCAAGTTTATGCTTATGCTACGTAATTTTCACAAACTCGGTCTTTTACCTCTTGTAGCCTTACCAGTTTCAGATACTGTGAGCACAAGTAGAGAAGAAGAGACAACAAAAGCAGAATTCATCTGGATTGGCTTAAGGAGAGGAATTGAGCTTTGAAGCCTTAAGAGAAAAAGTTTTGGATTCATTGAACTAAGGCAAATGAAGGAAATTGGTTGCTTTGCTTTCTTCATATTTTCTTTCAAATTTATTAGATTATAAAAAAGTCCAATCTCTCATCTGTAAACAAAAGATTTCAATGATATCCTTTTTTTTTCTTTATGTATAAGACATCAAATGATCATTTAGCGTTTGGTTGTATAAATATTGAAAAATTTAGAAATTTAGGAAATGCAAAATCCTACTTAAAAAAGTTATTCGAATACATTTGTAAGATAAGAAAAAGATCAAGAAATGTATTCTTCAAATTCATCCTCAAGTCTTTTTAGATATTTTTTTATTTTCCAAGATTGATATTAGCTGTGTTTTTGTTTCCATATAAGTACAGTAAATCATTAAACAAACAATAAGTATTCTTTCTATAATCAAATATAAGTGCTCTTTTATAATCAAGAGATTTGAGACAATTCTTAATTTATTTTGAGAATATGTAGAAAAAAAAAAACGGAGTGTTTTTATCGTTTATAATATTTAACATGATCAAAATTGCAGTAAAAAAAAAAAATTATTCACACTTACCATGAATTGATTTAGATAAACCATAAATATTTAACATAGAAAAAATAAAAACGAAGAAATACCTATCATTTTACCACAAACAATAGAAAAAGAGTTAATTAAGTAACATCATCAACTCATTTACTACACAGTAAAGTCTCAAACAAAAACAATACATACGGTTTATAGTGTGCAATATACATACTACAACGATTTAGAATAAATATTTGAATATATTGCCCAACTTGAAATGCATATGAAATAAGAGATTAATTCTTATATCAAGTTGAATATGATTTTCGTTTGTGCGTGAATTTGATTATTAAATAGATATTGTCTTACTCGACTTACATGTTTGCATCTCTTATTTGAAGGAGATGAAATATATGAAACCACTATTAAGAACATTCAACTATAATATAAAATTACAAAAATAAAATTAACTATGATATTTACAATAATAATCAACATTATTATGATTATAAACCGAACCAAAACTCATGCATAAATGATGGTGCAAGAGATTATATGGGAAAACATTGATTATATCGACCATTATTTTGTAAATTTGAAGACATGCCTTTAGCATGTAAGAGATTGTATGAATTGTTGCTAATAATGATTATGATTGTGATACAAAAATTGATCAACGGTAGATGAAGTTGTTTGTTAGTTTTAGAGGAGAGGTTTTGAACAATACCAAAAAATTGACACGATTTTTGTTGACAAATCAATATTAAGAAAAAAAATAAAAACTAAATATATTTTACATTTAGAGATATAATATAAATTCATTTAAAAAATATTTATTTTGTTAACATATCTCGTTTTCTTCGTAAAAACTAGTCAATTAACGTTTTTCTCTAAGAAAAATTGAAACACAAATTAAAAAAAATAGAAATCTAAGCCAAAAACAACAGAAACAAATAGTAAGAGCGTGAAACATTAAAATAAGAAATCAATATAAGATTTTAAAGAAATATATGATAAATATTAATTGATATCAATTAATATAATCAAAATTATGTCATCTCATCAAACTAACAACATCAACATAATCGTCATAATGACATATTTATCAAATCATCATCCTCATCATCAACATCATAACATCGTCATTCAGATAACATTATCATCACGATATCATCACTATAACACCATATTATTACTATAACAACATAACTATACTATCAATACTATAACATCAACATCATGCCATAATCATCAACATAACATCATCATTATCACGATATCATCATGATATTATCAAATCCTCTCATCATTATAATATCATCATCATATGCATAACATCATACTAATAATATAATCATGTTATCAATATAAGTTACATTTTTTTTTTTTTACGGAAAGTTATATAATTGCGCTATTAATCAAAAGTGATAGAATGGTTTGATTAAGTGGAAAATCGCGGAATTGTGTTTTAAAAAAATATAAAATATTATTTTATTAATAGTTTTTTTTAAATTATAAATGATAACGTAAAAAAACACATATATATATACATATATATAGAAATACGTTAGGTAGCGCAATTATATAACTTTCCGTATGCTATATATATTTCAAAGAAAATAAATAATTGTGTACTAATTGTAGACTTATCTTTAGAATATGAAAAAAGAACCGGATGTTTTTATCGCTTAAAAAAGTATATTGAAACACCATAATTGAAATCGTTATTTCATAATAAATTTTTCACATTTTTTATGAATTGGTTTAGATAAACGATAAACATTCACAAGAAAAAAAAATGAAGAATTACCTATCATTTACCACAAACAATGGAAGAAGAGTTAATTAAATATCATTATCAAGTCATTATTTTGCTTAAAATCGATTCATGGGATAAATGTCATTTTTTATTTAATGAAATAAAAATAAAATGATCATATTCAATTTTGTTGTGAATATGTTCAAAGTTTTGATAATTTATATTATATTTTCGATCCATGTAGATTTTTTTCTAGCTCAACCACTGGTTATGTCATACACTAATTTATAGTATAATCATTATATCATCACTATCATATCATTGTCATGCCGTTATCATCAACATTATCACGATTTCATCATCCGTTTAAAAAACGATCTTATTATTGGAATTCAAGAAAAAATGATGTCTAAGCATTTATAATGCAGTTGGTCTGCAAATAAATAATGAGCTACTAGAAATTGCTAAAAAATCTATCAAATGGGCTATCAGATATTACAGCGAGTTGACTGATTTCTCTACACCAATTTTTGGATAAGGTGAAAAGCTTAATAAAAAAATTGTATATTATCGAGATTAGCATAATGATTACTAATTGTATTATTACGAAAGTTAAACAGGTACTCACTCTTACTCAGAGTGTAATAAATGAGACATTATAAATGAGGCATTTAGTAGTTTCATTTTCATTTTTAAGCTACTCCGGTCTTGTAGAGTCTTTTCTCTGAAAATCTATGCGAAAATGAGTCGGATTAATCCATGAATATATCATATTTGATAACTCAAGTAGATAAATAAGTTCATCCATAAAATAAATTTATAATAATTTTCATTATAATTAGTTAATATTTATCATCATATCATTAAAATTATACCATCATCATCATCATTACATCATTATCAAAATAACACCATCAACATAATCATCATAATGACATAACCATCATAATATCAACTTTATCATCAACATCATAACATCTTCACCAACATAACAATATCATCACCTCATTATCATGATCTCACCGATAACACCATAATCATTATATCATCACTATAACATCATTATCATGCCATTATCATCATCAGTACCACCATATTATCATCATTTTATCATTATAATATCATCAACCTATGATGATGATGATCGTGTCTAGATCGTGTTCGTGTTTGATTAGAAGGGTGAACAGTTATATAAACAGTCTAGATTATGTTTTCTTGGTAGATGCGGTTAAACCCCATGATTGATTTCGTATGTGTCGATATGGGTTCTTCTGATATGTTTAGAATAAGTTTATGAAGTTTGAGTTTATGTTCTCGTTATAGATTAGGGTTTCTCGTGATTGATTTACTGTTTGAGATCTTATTTATGTTTGAGTGTTTATAAGTCTCAGATTTATTTTGATTTGGAATACAACAATGGATTTTGTTCAGATGAATCTAATGTTCAGGACTGTGTGATTTGCGTTTATCATATTTATCAGTTCGATAAAATGTCTTGACATGTGATTTTGTTGCTCAGGTTTAATGCTAATGACAAAAAGATGAAGATTAAAACAATGTTACCTTTAGGATCAACATTGGATTTCAATTTATACCTTTAGGATTGACATTGTATTTGTAGTATATGAGGCAATTGGTACAAGCAAGATTTGGTAGTTGGGTCAAAAGCCGGTCGCACTCATCAATATGAATTTGATCCAAGAATATCAGGGGAGAGTATAAGCAGATAGATTATTGATAGGGTTGACTTCGCTATACCCCCTCTATTATAGCATCTCAAACTATTTTTCCTCAGACGTTTTACCTCATCGTTATACAACCCAAATTAGGGGTGCGATTTCGGTTACTTCTGTTTAAACGGTTCGGGTAATTCGGTTTTTAGTGTGTATTGCTCTTTAGGGTTCATGTGGATTGTGAAAAATAAATATTTGCCTCAATATTTTAGGTTTCACATGATTATGAGAGTGCTTATGGATGTAATCGATATTCCTCCTATAGATTAGTTTCAGTGGACGGTAAAGGATGGATTATCTTATGATGGCTATGGTGTTTAGTTGCACATGGCTCTTTGTTGACTTTTTATGTGTGCAAAGGTTGGAATCTATCATCACCTTCTTTTATGGTGCCACACGGCTTCTAGGTTAGCAACTATGCGAAACAAATTTGGGAGAAGGAGCATCTTAGTGGATCGTTAATTGATTTATGGGTTGGATTTTGCCAATTAGATTTTAGATTTTTGTCAGTTGATCTATCTAATCGCAATTACAAAATACAGTTTTGGAGAATTGAACGCAATTAACATATTTAATTGCATATGTGGAATTAAGTAGAATTAAATATTTTAGGTAGGTTAGCGATTAAATTTATTAATTTGTGTGGTACGATGAGGTAAAAGTTTAGGAGAAAATAGTTTGAGATGCTATACTAGATGGTGTTTAGCGAAGTCAACCCTTATTGATAAGCTCTTGATTTCACTTTTGTAATGGGTGAGTTATAGTAAAAAAAAAAAAAGTTAGTACACTACTTGATGCTAATGAACTTTGTTCTTTTCTACAGATTGTTCATATTCAATTAGGGATTCAGACAAACT
Source organism: Kernera saxatilis (assembly GCA_900406395.1). Taxonomy (NCBI): domain Eukaryota; kingdom Viridiplantae; phylum Streptophyta; class Magnoliopsida; order Brassicales; family Brassicaceae; genus Kernera; species Kernera saxatilis. The sequence continues at coordinate 3,373 of OVAY01001958.1, read as the reverse complement.
TTACACAAAAGAAGGAAATGACATTAGAGTCCATAAATCCATGAGAGCATTCCCATCGAGGGAAAATGTATCCAAACACCAGCATTAGTAGCCTATAACAGTAGTGGAATTTGCTTTTCCTGTATTTTGTTATTTCTTGGGAATCTTTGAATAAAAAGTAACGCAAATGGAGAATCTCCATGCTCAGAGGTTTTCATTGGCTAATGAGAGAATTATACATACCGCGACAAATGTTAATCTTTGATTTTGAATAAGTTCTGTTAGTCTTCTTCTCATCTGAGACAGGGTAAATGGAAGTATGCATTATTAGCAGAGAGAGATGTGTTCTTGTGTCGATTTTTACCAATAAACTATTTTTATTCTTATTGATTATTTGTGTAAATTAGTAGCGATCCGGTGCATAAAACAATTTTCATCTAACTGTTTCTGTTGGTGAGCTAATCATACATTTTTTTGTCTCTGTTGATTTTGTCTTGCAGTGAAGACTCAATTTCTACCAAGTCAAAGACCATACGAAAAGGTGGTTTCTTTTGCTTTGTTTTACAATACTTATGTCATGAGTTGTATTTGGTATATTTTTTTGGTACATATTTTTTCTATAAACAACAAATTATTTATATATTATTAAAGACGAAAAATATATGAAAATCTATATATTATTCTAAAAAAATTTCATATACACAATTTTTAAAATTAAACATTTTATGCAGTATACCACGGATTAAATCTTAGTAAGTTTTTTTTTTTTGCTAAAATAAATCTTAGTAAGTTTTATGCAGTATACACATTTGTATTGTACGCGAGTTGTTGCTTTTTAAAAATAATTGTTAAATATTTTTATTGGTGATACATTGATTAGTAGAAGATGAATCGAAATTGGTTACAAATATAATATAAACTACATTTAGTTGTTATAATGACGTACCTGTTACAATACGAAGCTTGTGGTGTTTTATATGGATAATTAAATACTAAATTAAATATAATTTTGCAAATCAATCCTAGTTCTTAATTGGATTTTCCAAATTAGTAATAGTTTATTTGTATGTTTATGGATAATATATAAAATTGATTTATATTATATTTGAATATATTTTATTATAAATTTAATAGCATACGTTTATATTTTATTTGATATAATAATGAGGAACGAGGATGTGAAGAATTCAAACTCCTGACTTTGGGGATTATGATTTTTTTTTTTTNTTTTTTTTTTTTTTTTTTTTGATAATTTTAGGTGATCCGGATTAGGGTCTGGCTGATTGTACAAACTAAAATCAGCTCAATCTCAACTGACTTAAGTCGTCCAACTAATTCTAAGTATCGATAGACCTATCCAAAAAAATTTATCTACCAAGTTGTTTTCAATTAAAGGGCCAAACCTAAGTTTTGATCCTAATGTCTACGGATGAACAATTTAAAAAAAAAAAATTAAGAATTACATTTAGAGTAAAATATTGAACGTAAAATTTGGATATCATAATTTAAATATAACCAATATGACATAAATCATAGAATAATAGTCTGAGTTAGTGCAGAGCAGGAAAATAATACTATTGAATATGACTTATAAATTTAATAATGAATTTACATTGTACACACTACTATCCAACGGAACATAAATGCTAAATTTAAAGCTATACCCCACCTTATTGTAGAGCGATTTGGGCAACACACATGCTTTAGTCATAATTGGTCCAGAATGTCACCCTAAAGAGGCAAAAGTGCTTCGTTTTCGTTATAGGAAAATGCCTATTTGGTAATTTTTTCAATACAAAGTGCCTCTTACTATAATACACTCAATTTTTTTCAACACAAAGTGCCTTTTTTTTTATTCTTTTTCTGTTATTTGTTTTGGTGGTTTATATCTTGTTTATTGCTCTCAATTTGTTTGCTATATGTGATGTTTTATTATATGTCTTTCTATTTTTTTGCTGCTATTCTGCTGGTTTTGGTTACAAAGACCATACTGCTTTTTACCAGGATCTTTTAGACAGGTGCATTAAGAAATCTAGGAAAGTGTTTGGTATTTCTAATTTTCCATGTTCCTGATATATATGTATATGCTAAATTACGTAGTGTATTCACTTAGGTTGTAAATGGTACTAGCTGATTTGAGGATTTCAACTGAATATTGGTTGAATATATATGAATATGCTAAATTACAAAATGTAATAGTTTATAGGATTTCTTATTTGATTGTGGATAGTTAATGAGAAAAAAAAAATTTAATGAGAACTAGTCAAGTTTCTTTTCACTATGCTATTATGTTATCAACTTTTTAGTTATCCATAGATCCAAAAAAGGCCATAATTTCTATATTGCGAGTATCGCCCAAATTAATTCAAATATCATATAGAACATCGCGGGTGAACCAGAAGTATACAAGTACTTAAAGTATCGTATTGCTTGACTCTCCACACTGGTATGTTTGAGGTTCATAGCATAGTCAGAGCTTTTGTTTTGCGCATATGACCAGAAGTAACACATTTTGTCTAAAGATGAGCCAGCTCTTGCTATTTCCGAGTCGCAACGAAAATTTGTAGATGAAAGAAAAGCAGTGAGATTATGGAAACAAAAGAGGTCATGTAACCTTGCACTGCTCAATAGTTATTACTCTTTAATTTTTGAGTAGCAAAAAATGAATTTATTTCAACTGCATTTTGTAATAACAAAGGTATTGAGATGCTTCATCGTATTATCTANAGGTTTAAAAAAAAAACACAATCTCATTTAATACTAGGGGAAGCTCCGCGCAACGCGCGGAATTAAAATTTGTAGAATAAATTATAAAAAAATTGTTTAGTTGAATTCATAATAGGATATTTTAATTATAAGGAATTGTGTTTGCAGATATTTTTAAGATATTTTAACAAAACAACAATCTTCTATATTAGTGAAAAAAAT
>OVAY01001957.1:0-22568 GCA_900406395.1 Kernera saxatilis | reverse complement strand
AAGTTATTTTTTATTTAGTTGAATTTAAACAAAATTTTTAATATGTTAATTTAACTTTTTGATATGTTAATTTAACTTTTTGAGATATTTTGTTTTATGTTAGCTTACCTATTTTTTTAGATTTCTACTTTAGAATTAAGAAACTTTCTTAGTGTAATATGTTAGTTTAACTTTTTGAGATATTTTTTATGCTGATTTATTTTCTTATCATGATTTTTTTTTTTGCCGATTAATTTTTTGTGTGTAATATGTAAATTTAACTTTTTGAGTTATTTTTTTGTTTTATGTTATCATACTTTTTTATGTTGATTTTTTTTTTTTTGCTTGATTAACTTTCTTCGTGTAATATGTTAATTTAACTTTTGGTTTTGGAGATATTTTATTTTATGTTAGTTAATATTTTTATGTTGATTTTCCTTTTTTATTTTTGGTCGACTAATTATCGTAGAAAATTTATGTTAAACGATGACATGGACCAATAAAAAAAATAACAATGACGTGGACCAATAAAAATCGGTTTTTTAAATCCTAGGTGGACGCATTTAGGAACTNTTAAATCCTAGGTGGACGCATTTAGGAACTTATAGCTTCAACTTTTATATAGTATAGACTAGGTTTTGGATCCGCGCTACGCGCGGTTTTTTCTATTGAAAATTATTATTAAAATATAATATTTATTGAAATTTTAAATTTATATATTGGTGATTCTAATAATAAATATCTTATCTATATATATATAATTTTGTAATAGTTTTAATCTTTAAAAAATTTAGATGAATTTTAATTAAACTACACAATTTAGAAAACTCTAACCGTGTAAATTTAGAAAAATTAATTGATTATCAACTTTAGTATATAATTCCTACATTATGATATATTTGTATTTAATTTAATATTTTTGTTAATTTATTGGCTAGAATTTTTTGGTTAATAGGAAACTACTACATAATTTACTTATCTCTAATTTATTTCTATTAGCAATGATATATTAGATATAAGAAATTTCTTTAATCTAACTATCGATTTAATTTAGATACTACTGCGAGATGATATTATTAGTCGTTTTAAATCTTTTGTAGACAACTTCATAGACTAATAACTTCAACTTTTATATAGATGAAACATTAACTTTTTTTTTTGGTTAATAGAAAACTAAGAAATAATTTACTTTTTAATACCCTAGAATTAAGAATTTTCTGTAATCTAATATGAACAAATTTTTTTCTTGTTAATAGGAAACTAAAACATAATTTATTTTTTATTGTTATTATTATGTTCGTTTTTTTTTAATAGGAAACTACGATAAAAATTTTTTATTTCCTAATTTTGTTCCTATTAATAATGGTGCCTTAGCATTAATTTCTTTTTTTTTGTTTTTTTTTTAAATAGAAAACTACGATATAATTTCTTTATCTCCTAACTTTTTTTTTTAATTGGTAAATGCGACATAATTTTTTTCTTCTCCTACATTGTTTTCTATTAACAACAGTACCTTAACATTAAGAATTTTTCTAATGCTTTGAATTAGTTGGTGATAAAACTATCCTTGGTAGAATAACCTTTTTACCACTTTTGTGTCCGTACTATTTTGAACTCAATCAATCTATTTTCCAAACGAATTATGATTAGTCTTGTACAATTGCATAAGAGGCTTACGTTCACCCTCTTTCTCCCACTTCACCTTTTTGATATTTCCTCCGTATACACCTCTTTCTTTTCACCTTCTAAACCGGCCCTCCATAACCAAATTTAAGAAACTTCATTCACAAACCAAGAAACGGCTTATAAACAAAATATAATATATAAAATTAGTATGTTGGTGATGCATACTAGATGACCCCATTCATTGTTTAATTTTCGGTTAAATCTCGCACTCCCGACTTCAAACCGATGATCAAAACACCTGGACCGGCGTACCTCTTATGAGTTTTCTCCATGTATGATGTATGATCCACTGGCATGAAAGATTACAACACCTTTAATTTCATCTATTTTTTTGGTGTGACATATATAATATTAATCTTAAATGTTTCTAATTGGTTTACATCCACAGGAAGTTGCTTGATCCCTCAGGTTTTGATTTTTCCTCTTCCTCTTTGTAGATTTTTGAGCTTGCCTATTGAAGTAAGCAACTATATTTCCAAAATATACGAATTTGGTGACGGAATAACAACTCATTAACTGATTCAAATTAATATCATCACCCTCACATGCCTGATTTCACTCGTCAACAGAAAAAAGTTGCCAAACTGTCTAGCGGTAAGATGTTGTCACTCACACGAATTAAATATGTTCAAAAGTTGCTGTTGGTTTTGTTATATTTAGACTATATAGATGATGAAACTGTATTAGGGTTTTACAAAAGTTTTGCGGCCGAGTGTTTTTATTTTTTAATTTTCCGAGTTCTTTTAATTTTTTGTTTATCAAAATTTTTTTAAAAAAATATATATTATAAGCCACCTCTTTTTATGGTTTACTATTATCTTTTTTTGGAAAAATTCCTTATCACCCACGCTTTTTTTTTGCTTTTTTTTTGACCATTTGAAAATAAGTCATATTTAATATTTTATTTTCATTTTCCTTTTTTGGTTTTAATCTTCCATTTTATTTTTATTTATTTTTAATCAAAATTTTCAACTTTCTTCGTATATGTTTGTCTAACTTTTTTAATATTTTTTTTTATATTAGTTTACTTTTTAATGATGATTTTCTTTTTGGCCAATTAACTTTCTTCGTATAATATATTAATTTTTAGATATTTTTTTATGTTAGTTGACTTTTATATGTTGATTATGTTAATTTAACTTTTTGAGATATTTTTTATGTCATCTTACTTTTTTATGTTGATTTTCTTTTTTATTTTGGCCGATTAACATTATTCGTGTAATATGTTAATTTAATTTTTTAAAATATTTTGTTTCAAGTTAGTTTACATTTTTTTATATTTATTTTCCTCTTTTATTTTTAACCGATTATTATTATCATAAATAATTTATGTTAAACGATGACATGGAGCAATTAGAATCAGTCTTTTAAATCATATGTGGACGCTCTAAAAACACTATAGTTTCAACTTTTATATAGTATAAATATAAGATATTATTGTATATTTTAGTTAACTTCATATATTGTTCTGCATAGTGCGTTTCTCTAGTACCAACCGCAGTTAAACCGTAACGCACTACTCGATCCGCTTATCCCGTATTGATGGATCCGCTGTCAATATTCGGTAAAGATGTAAATGGTAGTGGATAAAAAAAATAAGTTAAATAAATGAATGAAAAAGTGGAATTAAGCAATTTTCCACCGTTGTTCCTCACTTTTTTTTATAAAGTAACAATTTCTAGAATAAACAGATATCTTTTTCCTCTTATTTTATGGGATCCAATAAAATTTGGAAGAATAAAAATTCAATCTAAATGGTAAATTTTTAAAAGAATCTAAAGGAATAAGCTATCCAATTTATTTTTTTTTCTTCTAAAATGTCATCCATTTGCACCATAACTTGTGTTTAGTAAGAACATGAATCATTTAGATGAAATACTTTAAACTACATAATTTAAAGCGTTCCGAAAATCAGATTCTTCCTCATGTCTGGCACATGCTTCACATTTTGGAGAGTTATCTCACGTCTCGGGGTCATCTTGACCACAACTTTGCCACGACCTTCAATCTTGGATGAGCCGGTGTTACCCATTAACAGCCGCTCTTCACTCTTGCATTTCTGATAGGTGCTAAACATGTCCCTATCAATGCATATGTGAGTAGTGGCACCTATGTCGTACCACCATGTTTTGGGTTGTCCTCAACCGTGCTGACTTCAGTGACCACCGCATGTAGGTCTTCTTCAGTCAAATGGGCTTGAGTCTTCCCTTTGTCTTTGCTTGGTTTTGTTACGACAAGTGCCAGCCTTGTGACCCAACTTGCCACGCTTGTTACAGGTTCCTAAGAACTTCATCGCACCCTTTCGCTTCATAAAGCTAGTAGAGGCTTTCACATATATCTTTCTTTTCCCTTTGTTCTTGTGAACAACAACAATGGCAGTGTGCTCATGTTGAACACCATTTCGCAAATGCGATTTTCTGACAACCTGCGTCCTTGGACGTATATTTCTCTTCTATGGCAACCCAAAGTTCCTTTGAAATTTTGACCGTTCTGTAAATATAATACAGTGGGTCTATCAGACGGCTTAGAATCCAGCCATTGCACATAAAATCTCCTTGGTCCCAGTTATCAACACTCCCGAGAGTGAAAGCATCAGTATTCACATGAGAAAGCAAAGGTTTGTCCTCACTGAGATACCTTTCAAGCTTTAACGAGGCCAGAAAGAAGAACATCTTCTTCTGCCACGCCTTGAAACTAGTTCCATTGAACATTTCTTGCATCAGTCCTGCGCTTATAGCACTAAGCACTAGCGGAATCTGAACGCTCTGATAACTATCAGAAGACGTTCCAGTTCCAACGGCAAACAGAATCATTAGTGGTTGACCACTCCCAAACTGCATTTGGGGCGTCGACTCACCAAATCCGTTGCCATCAGCACCACCGGATCCATTAATGATCGGAGCGTTGTTGATCACGTCGGTGTTGTAAGTCATACTTTAAAATCGAATCTGTTTACAAAAAGAAACAAATACGAATTTGTATACTAACCAATACCAAACACATTGAAATTCAAGATTATGCAACAGTTAAAAAATTAAAATAATAATTTTTCAGAATTAATAAATTCAAAAAAATATTATTTTAATTAAATGCAAAGATGAATCAAGCAATTTAAATTACTCAAATAAATTGCATAAACATCCAAGATTAAATTTCCAGAATATAACAAATCTGAAAAAGTCAGAACGAATATATGCTAAACAATTTAAACTAATAAGAACAAAATTGCTAATTAAATACTAAGCATATAACGATAACCGATAACTATTCCAAATGGTTTTGCTAATTAACACTAGTCAAAAGCCAAACCGAAGTCTCTAAACCAAAGAGACTAATCAAAATCCAAGTCACGACTTTGACTTAAATCAATAACGTAAAGGTGATCTGATTTTTTGCTAAACAAATAACAAATTCAGAACCAAGACCGGATAATAAAAACCGGTAAGATCAAAACCAAAACCAATCCACGTCTTTGAAAAAATCAAGCTTTTAACAAAGGAGCTCGAAACAGAGCTGAAAATGATCGTAAACCAGATTGAAATTTTTTTTTTTTTTTTTTTTCAAAGTCTTCCGATTGCTTTTGCTTATTGAGCACAAAGGTCAAAACTAAACCGGAGTGTTAAACCAGTAAAGTTATACCAAAGCAAAATCTGGAAACAAACTTACGTCTCTTCCAGAGAGAGATTGAAACCAGAAGCAAATAAGGTTGAACCAAATTCGAACCAAAAACAAACCGGTATGGCAAGATCAAAGAGAATCAAGCCCGTGAGAAAGTGACAACGTCGAAACCAAGGACGATCACAATAGAAAATTGATTTTCTTTCTCAACAAAAGTGATCCGATTGATTGCTTAAAGAAGCAAAAAACAGAACCAAACTAGAACCAGTAAACTGGTACAGCAAGATCCACTTAAAAATCAAGCCTGTGATGATAAACCTTGTTTTTCAAAAAGAGATTGAAAACAGTATTGAAACAATATCAAGCCGGTGAAACTAACAACGTTTTTGAAAAACCAGATTTGTAACACCGAAAGAGAAGAGAGATTAAATCCCTGCAATTTAAGCAGAAAAACAAATCCGATTGCAGAAATAAAAAAATCAAGGGTTATTTGTTAAAATGACCTAAATTAAAGGTTTTATTATTAGACTAATCTATGTGTTTTTTCTTTTAGAATTTTGTTTTTAATGCCTATTGTACCCTTAGATGGCATTGTTAGTAAAAAAAAATTTACAAAAATACCATTATTTTTTTTTTCCACGTCAGCGAAAAAGTGTCCATATTTACAAAAATACCACCGAAATTTCGAAAAAACATATAAGTCTGTCAGTCAGACTTATCGTTTACTTGATAAAAAACTTAACAATTTTCTATAGACTTATTTTGAGTGACAGATTTTCTATTCGGATGATAGATTTATTTTAGAATATCTGTCGTATGACACAACAGATTAATTTTAGTTATCAGACTTATTTGGTATGACAGACTTATTACACAGATTTATTGTGCTTATATAACAGATTTAAAAACCGTTGACAAGCTTTTATTGAGTACGTCATATTTTTATTCCGTATGACAGATTTTTAGGACAAACTTATTTGTAATTGACAGATTAAAAAGTTATATTGGTATCAGATTTATTTAAACTTAAAATAATGATGTCAGACTTTTACAACAACGGAAATAAGTCTGATTAAAGTCAGATTTATTTTGTCCCAAAAAGTTATTAACTAGACTAGACTCAATGTAATGTCAGATTTGTTTTTACGATATGACAGTCTTATATGTTCAAAATTTAATTTTAAGATTTGATGACAAATTTTAAGTGTGACTGAGATAACAGACTTATCTCTTACTAAGATAACTTTTTAATGGTGGTAAACTTTCCGTACGACAGATTTACGATGCTCTTTAATGTCAGACTTAAAGTGACAGAGTTGTTTTGGGTATGACAAATTTATTTAATGGCGTAAAATATCAAAAATACCCTTCAAAAATTACAGAGACACTTAACGTTTTAGGGTACATGCTGCTGACTTTAACCCTTGTCTTCTACCTTTCTTTTTCTTCTATAGTGTTTGAATTTCAATTTCATATCAATTTACTTACTGATGGAGCAAATTATTCTTGTTCCTGGAAAATGGAAACTTGAGAAAAACAGATGGTTATTTATTGTTGATGATAAAAGAGGATGCAAAGTATTATCAGCAAATGGTATTACACAGTATGAAGATTTCATTGGAATGGTGTACGAGGATTATGGGTTGGATAAGAGATTATATGAGGTCGAATTGAGTTACATGCTTCCAAAGAAGGTCATGAAAAAATTGCCTCAAAACACCCCATCTGTCATCATTGGTAACTTGAGACAGTTGCATGGTTTTTTTGGACAGTTCACCGCTGAACCTCGCCGAATTTGTGTCGAAATTAAGGAGATGAAGATGGACGCATCAATTGAACTTTCAATACTCGAAAAGGATGCCGATTGTAAGAAACGTGATGAAGACTATGACGATGACGATGAGAGATTTGACTGTTGTGATGATTCAGATGGAGCAACATCTGATGATGAAGAATTTAGTTTCTATGGAATAGCTGCGAAAGACGAAGGGAGGCCGAAATTACCTTTTAAAAAGATGGGTTCGACAGGTGCTACCAACGAAGCAAATTGAGTCGATCCTAGTTTGAAGATAGAATTAAGTTCATTGAATTTAGCCGTCGGACAATGCTACGAGTCGAAAGATGCATTGGAAACAAGGCTGAAGCTTATGTCAGTTATGCATCAATTCGATTTTAACGTACCTAAATCCATGAGGTCCTAGTTAACTGTTAAGTGTTGGGTTGATGGTTGTAGTTGGAGAGTACGGGCTACGACAATAGGAGATTCGCCTCAGTTCTACATCCGCAAGTATGTTTCACATCATACATGTTCCATCACAGTTCGGTCTGCCCGTGTCCGGACATCCTCGGAGCTCTGTACAATGATTTCGTTGGAGGAGTTGAATCAACAGTGTTGCCAAGTCATGTTGCCCAGGCGCTGAACATGCGGTTTGGTATCAAGGTATATGTCATATTTGTCTTGATTTCATAAAAGATTTATTATGTACGTTGTGTCAGTTTTTTTGTAATATGATGACAGTCTTATTTAAACATATATGACAAATTTATTCTTTTACAATTTAATTTCAGCTGACGTACTGGAAAGCTCATCGTACACTTTTGAAAGCACGCGAGTTAGTTAGGGGTACTTCAGAGAATGGCTATGCAGAATTGCCAGCTTATCTGCATATGATAAGAAGAGCAAACCCTGGATCATTCACGCGACTGGAAATTGATGAGTGTCAAAGATTCAAGTATCTGTTTCTTGCATTTGCTGCTAGCATATGTGGATTTGCCTTCATGAGAAAGGTGGTAGTTGTTGATGGTACATTCCTACAGGGAAAATATAAAGGTACACTTTTGATCGCAATAGCTCAGGACGGGAATTTTAATATATTTCCGATAGCGTTTGCAGTCGTTGATACAGAAAATGATGAGTCGTGGGAGTGGTTCTTCACACAACTCAGTTGTGTAATCCCTGATGACAAAAGACTTGCAATAATTTCTGATAGGCACATAGCAATTGGTAATGCAATTGGAAAGGTATATCCAATGGCTAGTCGTGGTATTTGCACTTACCATTTGTACAAGAACATATTGGTACGATTTAAAGGTGGTGATACATTTGGTTTGGTGAAAAGAGCACCGAATGCCTTCACTATTTCTGCTTTTGAAGCTATATTTGATCAAATCGAGGCGTTTAATCCAGCACTACATGGCTATCTGCAAAGAGCTAACGTTGAGATGTGGACTCCTGTTCATTGTCCTGGTGATAGGTACAATCTCACTATTACCAATATTGCTGAATCGATAAATCATGTGCTTACAGATGCTAGGAGTCTCCCAATTGTACGAGTACTAGATGCAGTGCGGTTGATGATGACAAGATGGTTTGCAGAACGAAGGAATGCTGCAGGTTTAACGAAAACAACATTGACCCGTGGAGTGGAGAAGTTGCTGGAGGTAACGAAAATTTTTAGTCGATGCAATTTTTCAGAATGTACAATGCATAACCTTTCCTTTGAAATTCTCTTAACAGGGTCGTGTACCATATGCTATACAAATGACGGTTCAAGCGATAGATGCACACCAAGCTCAAGTGATTAGTGGATCATCTCTGCATGTTGTGAATTTGACAGAGAAAAAGTGTTCATGCCGTAGATTTGACTTGGAAAAAATACCATGTGTACATGCAATTGCGGCATGAGAGGCGAGGAACATTTTCCGCATATCCCTATGTCACCCATACTATCACAAGAGTTATTTGTACAATGCCTATGGTACTCCAGTAATGCCACGTGATAATGCTTTACCTGTGCCGGAAGAAATCGCTGCTAAAGTGTGTTTACTGCCTGTGATTCGGCAACCACCAGGAAGACCAAAAAAGTCAAGGATCAAATCCGTCTTAGAGAAAGCAAAAGATAAGAAACGACCAAGAAAAGAACATGCTTGTACTAAGTGTAAGCAAGTTGGACATAATCGTACAACATGTGATGTCTGATCTTTCTATTCGTTTATGATGTTACATATTTTCTTCTTGTTTGGCACTATGGAATGCTTTGTTATTAGTACGTTATTCAACATTTTTGTTGTTTAATTATTTTTTCATTTTTTCGTTGTTTTATGACGACCAACTACGTTTAGTAATAAGTCTGACATGTTAATCAAAATCTGTTAGTTACCAATTAAAAAATATGTCATTTATAGCATAAAATCTGTCATTTATAAGACATAAAATCTGCCATCAAATAGCGACAAATCTGTGAAGATAGTAACGATACAGTAAACCAAATACCAAACACATATGATATCCAAAGGTGGTCTAAAACAAGATTACAAAAAATAACTGAAAATTCAACTAAATTTATAGACCCGAGAAACCCTCCAAAAGTTTGTAAACAAAATGAAAAAGAACCGACTGTTCCTTACTTATGTGACATCATAATCCTCCCTCCTTGATATTCAGCCCGTGGTAAGGGGTTAGACATCACCGGAGACTGCTCGGGCATTTCATCAAATAACTCTACTGCCAACTTCTCACAGATCATTTGCATGTTTCTGTCCGCTAATCCTTCAAACGTAACACCGAGAGCAAGACATTCAATGTATTTCAACGTGTATACACCACAATCACCAGGGTTATCATTCTGTGGGATGCTTCTCCTACGTTGAACCTTCAACTGCAAGGTACTCTTCTTCCGTAGATTAGTAGGAACCAAGGAGTTAAGCAAGGCAGAGATCATCTTGGAGAATGGCTTGCATGCGTTATTAATGAACTTGTCATCCACATTACTATATATGCTATCGTACACGTTAATCTTATCCTTCCTCAAGTTAATGTCCAAAGCTACCCAATGATTTCCGTTGATGTGATGGCATAGGTATAAGTGATCCACATCAAACTACCATTTCTTGTTCGTCTGTGCATCTCGATAATATTCGCCATTGAACATTTCCAAGTAGTACTTTGAGAAAATCCAGGTCTTAGGCTCGTATTTCTCATAGTCAAGAACCCACAAACTGACAAACCACTTATCCAGGAATGCAATCCGTGTGGAATGGTAAGGAGATGGGTCCTGCATTGATCTCTTATGGTATATGTTCATTGCAGCAGAAATTTGCTGCCAAAATAAAAACTGTGTCACAATAGCCAAACAATATGTTGTATAGAAAAACATATATGTCATCATATACAGATATTTAAAACAAGAGGAAGTCACTAACCGAGTCACCCAACCATCCATATGTATTGTTTGGCCAATCTTTCCTCGGAGTAATAATAATTTTGTAAAAATCAATGCTTGAATTACTAGTTCCAAGTGGTTGTTCTCTGAATAAGGCATTTGATGTGTTAGAGACGACATAATACTATTGTGGATAATTTAGTACAAAGAGGTCGTGAAGGGAAGAACTAGCGTACTCATCAAGCTGGATGAATTCTTTGAGTTTACCCAATTTGCTCTCTTCCACTATAGCTAGAGGATTGTAGATTGCAGCCGACGGGGTGACACCAGTGATCATGGTTTTGATTTCAGAACTCCCAACGAATGGATATTTCAATACCGCTGAAACTTGTCGTTTACGCATAGGACCCTTGCCATCCCAACAATTTAGGCCTGCTGCTATGGCAGTAAATGCATTATTAAGCATATTTTGTCTCTCATGCTGGTCTGGATCTTATTCTGTGGATCCGGAGCTAGCTTGCCCTTGGTCGACAATATTGATTACTTTCTTGTGATAAGTGTAACCTTTCTTACCCTCTTCCATAAGCTCTTGCTTAATATCATGTTTAATCTCTTGCTTACTTCGATCCTTGGTGTCTTTCTTCTTACCATCCTTAGCTTGGTGGGTAACTCCATTCTTTTTAACTCGTTCTTTGTCTCCATTAATAGTGGCTGTCTTTCTCAAATTCTTAACAACACATCGGATTGGTAAATCATCATTCGATGTAGCCTTTGTCTTTATCATCCATGACTGTTTACCCGAGAAAATTGTAAAAGTTACCATAGGAACATTAAATAGAAATTAGTGGAATAAGTCTGACTCTGACATCATTACAACAAAACTTTGTCATAAAGACAAAACATATCTGTCAGTTTACACAGCTTATGGTGAAAGAGTAATAGCCAAATGATACAATTACCAAGTTGCGAAAACAAACAAATACAAAAAAAATACAAGGGAACACAAAACAGATACAGTCATAAGTAATAGACACATCCGCGTTAAACAAACTACAAACGAATACAAACAAAATGAAAATACAAGGAAACACAAACAAAACATAACGAATGCACGACAACGAAACTCTAACTTACCGGTGACTGATTACTATCTCCATCATCTACAGGGACGTTGGAGTTTGCAACCTCATTGGTAGCGGGAGTGTAAAGACGATCTTTTATGTCACTCACATTCTTCTCGAGTGTAGCAATCTTCTGAGCAAGCTTCTTCTCTACAGATGTGAATTTGGCATCAATTCTAGCATCAACCAAAGCCCCTATACCTTGAACCAAATTCTCGACGATGTTGCTCTCCCTTGCTGTTACAGTTGTAGTAAGGTGCTCCACCATTTTCACAAGACCAGTCACCGTAAAATCATCCACTGAGGTTGTACTCTCTTTCTCACCTCTGCTCCTCTAATGGAAAAGCGAATGACAACCATTCAATCCCAAGAAAAATAGGAATTCAAAAAACAAAAATTTGTGAATGAGCCAAACTCACCGTTAATGTTTCTGCATCTGCACGTCGTTCTTTCCTTGCCTTCTTCTTCCGTATAAGCTTCTCATGTTCACTATCATCATCACTTTCTGATTCCATTGCTGATTCTTTCTCTTTCTGTATTTTCTTCTAATTGAGTAGAGAATGACACCCATTAAATCACACGAAAATTAAGAATTAAAAAAAAACAAAATTTAAAAATAACTCAACTCACCTTTGATGCTCCTGCATCTGCATGTGATTCTTTCCTTGCATTCTTTGTCCGTATAAACTTCTCCGGATCAGTATCGTCTCACTTTCTGATTCTATTGCTGATTCTTTCTCTTTCTGTTTTTTCTTCTAATTGAATAGAGAATGACACCGATTCAATCACACTGGTTTAGAAAAAAACAGAAAGGAAATCTCAACTCACCTTTGAGATTTCTTCATGTGCACGTGATTCTTTATGTTTCCGTTTGTTCTTCTGGCTAGTAGGAGCTGTCGCAACAGATGCTTCCCAAGCTTTTACATCCAATCGAGCGTGAATGATATCCTTGAGCAAATTGTCCAATCGAGGATCCTCACTATCATTGTCCCAATAAGGGTACATCTCTGCTTCTGGCTTCATTATTAGATGCCTAACACGCAACTGAAAATGAATACAATTGATAACAAAACGAAAAGAAAACACAGGAAACGAAAGAAAACAAAGCAAAAAAAGGCAGAGAGAGAACAAAATGTAACGAAAATCATACCTGCTCATGAGTTTTTAATTCCTCTGCAAACAATTCACTGTAATTGAATCTACTACGAGATCCGCCCCATGATAGCAGTGGAACTTGTTGTCCCTCTTTTTTGTTCCCGTATAACTCTCCTAACACATGAAGTGACTCATATGCCCAAATGAGTAATACATGAACACATCCTCTGAGCATGTACGGATTCTTTCCTTCGTAAGTGATTACTTTTATAGACTCAATCAGGCTAGCAAACGCAAATCGACCCCAAGGATATGTGTCAAAGACATCTGCATCGAGAACCCTTTTGGCGGACTGCAAAGGAATCCTACTAGAAGGAGCAATGCCATATATTGCAATAGACAAAATGCATAACAATCCAACCATTCTCCTCTTATCAAAACTCCAGGTTCTGCATCTTGTCAAGGCAACTTTCAGATAGTTCCAACTAGGTCCTTCTCCTGTAGCAACACCCAGATCATTCCAAAACTCTGTATGATCACCATCCCAGTCGTCTTCCTCATCAAATGGATCACAAGTTAGTCCAGTAATCTCTTTAAACTCATATAAAGATAACCGAATTGGTTGTCCACCAACCAATGACCACACCTCATGATCCTTAACTATAGCCAACTGATGAGTGAGGAAGTGATGGACAGTCTTGGCAGACCAAATGAAATCACTTTCATATAGCTTAACAATCACTCCAACGGCTGACTCCCTCATGAAATTCCACACGTCTTCTCCCACTCCCTCTTTCACCATTGCCAAATTTGCCAAGTGGCAGTTGTGATTCATACTCCTCTTTTGCGTAGGTGCTTTTCCATCTTCGTATAGACGAGGAGGGTAGTTCTTCTTCGTGCTTGAAGACGCCATATCTATAATCTGAATCAATAAAATCTGACATTAACATCCAATATATCTATCATCAAAGTCCATGGAATCTGATATCAATAACTAATATATCTATCATCAAACGCAACTAAGTCAGACATTACTAGCCAATTAACATGTTATCACTAGCAAAAACCTGTATTCAGTATGAAATAAATCTGACATTACTGTACCAATTTATCTGCCATAAGCAACCAAATTACCTGACATCAATAGCAACCAACTATATAAATACTATCATTCAAACATCTTGTTTATCACAAGTATACGCGCCAAATTAGTTTTTATTTTTCTTCCAATTACTATGAAGAATAGAAATGCCAAACACTATCGGAATCAAACAATAAAGACAAAATCGACCTAAACAAACATGAGATTTTCAAAATTTAACACATTTGAGGGTAGATGAACTGAATCCAAACAAACCCAAGTAATTCAAGATATCAAGTGTAACTAATCAATTATGAGAGGAATTTGACGGCGGAGAGGTATGGGTAAGTCGGCGACAACCAACAAAAATGGAAGAGAGAAAGAGTAGAACTTTGCTCACGATTTTCGTAGAGGAATCGGGAGATGGAGAGAAGAATCGGGAGATGCGAAAGCTCAGTAGTCGCTGTCGAAGGCGGAGGGAATTCGCCGTCGGAGGATCGAGAGCCAGGAGATGACGGTGGTGGCGATCGAGCAGAGGAATCTTCCTCGGGAGATGCAGAGAGGAAGCGGGATAGTTAGAGCTTATGCAGAAGAAGCACAGTGCTCGCCGTAGAAGGCGGAGGGGAATTTTTCCGGTGGAGGAGGGAAATCCACGAGATGACGACGGTGGGGATTTGAGATCGCCTTAGATTTTTGAGCGGCGAGAGTTAGGGTTAGAGTAAAAAGAGGAGTGAAAGTGTTAGAGAGGAACCGAGAGTTTTGGTTTTCCTTTTTTACAATTGTTTTTTTTTTTAATTGTAATTTTTAGAATTTCTTTTGAAATTTAAATATAAATGGCATTGGTGTAAATAGTAAAAACAAATCTGGGTAATATGGCTTCTTTCAAAAGATTTGAGCTAATCTAGTAAATCTGTCATTGCAGAGTTATTCTATTAATAAAACCACTAATTTGGGTTATTCCAAGTAATTAAATGGAAGAACAAAGACAAAAGCAAAATTCAACCAGAGAGATATTAAGAAACATAAACAGAAACAGTGAGCAGATTAAGCAATCATATCGTTCCTGCAAAACAATTGTCAAACACAAAAGAAGAATTGCAGTGACAGATTCAATACGAAATCTGGATTTTAACCAGAAACGAAATCACCAAAAACCAAAGGCGATTATGGATTCTGTTCAAACAAAGAACAGAACAAAAGATGAACACCTGCGCTCACAAAAACCTTAACAAATACCAGTAACGTTAGTGCTATAGGGCAAAAACATTTTTAAATATTTAAGACTGTAGGACCAATAATTTATATAATAGGGTAATTGATATAAGTAAGGATAATTGAAGAACAGATGCAACAAATACAATACCAAATCGCAAAAGGATGAAACAAATTGCAGATGCGAGACGTCGAATCTCTTTCTTTAAATCTTTAAACGCTCCGTAGTGTGACGGTTTCGTAGCGGTAAGATTATCCGGATACAATTGCGGTTGTTTTTGTCTCCCAACACCGAAGAATAGAATCTGACGAACCAAAACTCTGTGAGTACTCTCAGAAGAAAAACAGAGAAAGAAGAGAAGTTATGAGGGATTCTATGTCTCTTGGATGATTCAAAAGGAGGAGATGAGAGCTTGACTATAAAGTCTAAAGCTTCAACGTGAGCAATAGAGTGGGTTAATGAGAATTGATTCTCAACATTAACGTGAATTGATTTTTGTAACTTCCAAAATTCAATTCCAATTGATTTCTACTTTAACGTTACTTTGCAAAATCAATTAAGATCGTTGACTAAATCAACACAATATTGACATAATAATATGGGCCAAAAAACTAATCTTTTAAGATCGTTGGTCCATTAGTCAAATTCCGAAGCCCGAGTATCTCCACACTCCAATATACCTAAGTGTATACAAGGTTTTGAACTTTGTTATGAGTTCTCCACTTTATAGACAAAAGGAATTTCACCTCTAACTTTCAATGTGGGATATTTGACACTTAGTCAAATTTCTAAGCTTTTCAAGCTTTCCAAGTTAACCACTTTGGACCTCTATTTCTCATTCAAACGAACTCCGTTTTTGACAAGTGAATACACTAACTCATAGTGCTCAAATTTCTAAGCTTTTCAAGCTTTCCAAGTTAACCACTTTGGATCTCCATTTCTCATTCAAACGAACTCCGTTTTTGACAAGTGAATACACTAACTCATAGTGCTCAAATTTCTAAGCTTTTCAAGCTTTCCAAGTTAACCACTTTGGATCTCCATTTCTCATTCAAACGAACTCCGTTTTTGACAAGTGAATACACTAACTCATAGTGCTCAAATTTCTAAGCTTTTCAAGCTTTCCAAGTTAACCACTTTCAATCTCCATTTCTCATTCAAACGAACTCCGTTTTTGACAAGTGAATACAATAACTCATAGTGCTCACAGCGACGATTACATCGTGCCTGAAATTCGGTCATTCCAGCGAACGACTTCACCGGAAAACTCACCGGAAAATTGTCTAAAACTATTTCATCAAAACGAGTTCCAACAATCACTAATCAATATTGACGTAGCAGAAGCTTCTAGGATAGGACTAGAGATCCGTTGATTCCTCAGAATACTGGAAAACTAGGGAGAAACGCAAAGTTATTCGTTTAGTTTGGAAATCCGCGAATAAACCAAGCCTTCTTGAACTCGTTGAGATCTCTACAAATCTACCAAAAACAAAGATCAAAAAAAACTCTTCTCAGTGCTTATCAAAAGCTATTTATAAAATATCAATATCAATAACAACTGAATAAGACAAGAGGCATAAGAACACTATTTATAATAAACGTTCAAAACACTAAAAACCTTAAAATCTTATAATAATTATAATTAATTAAATAAAATATAATTTCCAAATATCTCGCTTCATCAAATATTTAACTCCTTAAAAGAAACTTACCAAGAAATCTAAAAGTGCAAGAAAAAAAAAAAAAGTAATGTAATGCGAGAACTATTTTTTTTTCTTTCTTGTCGCTAAAAGCATTCTAAATAGTGTAATGATTAAAATCAAGAAGGCAACTTAATGTTAAGCCTCCTTAACCAAACGGAGTGAAGTATCATATGGATCACATCAAACGGTTGAGCCGGGCGGTTCACCACAAAATGCCTTCTAACCTTCATAACATTCTTATACATCCTTAAGTACTTGTCATGTGGAATCTCTTGCAAAATCTTCTTGATCTCAGATATTTTCTCGACCGGGATCTCAACTGAAAACTTGCTCCAATCAAGCACATCGTTGAATGGAAGCGAGTAGTTATTGGATATCACAACAGGGACGCAACCTGAGTAGATGGCTTCGACCTCTCTTGGGCTAGCCACTTCGTAGCCACTAGGACAAAGACAAAACTTGCTATGACCAATCAATTCATGATAGTTTTGTCCCTTTGTGAGGCCATCGTACACTTGAATGTCTTTATCCTTACCCTTCCAGTGATTGAACAAGACTTCCCTTATATATCCATGAGCTCTTCCCGCGAAGAAAGCCAATATCGTCCTGTTCTCAGGGTTTTGGCCCATGAACGGTGGTTTTAGCTTCCCTTTAGGAATGTTAATCTCCGGTATAGAGAAATCGATGTTTGGTCTGAAACCTTCTGATGTGTTGGCGTTGCATAGTCCTCTGATGAAATCCTTGAAAAACTCTGGTTTACGATCCGGCACTTCAGGAGCCTAAAACGACAAATTAAGTCATGTTAAGTAGAAAACAAATTAGTGTTGGTTCGGTCTAACCGATCCAAATCGAATCTACACCATACAAAAAAAAACTCATTCGGTTTCGATTTTCTATACTCCAAACAAACGGTAACTAAAGAAAAAACCGATTAAAACCTAATTTTATTTTGAAAACTCCTTCAAAATATTTTCTTAAAAACCAAAACCATATTAAAGCTAACTGAATGATATATTTGGTTTCCCTTCGGTTTACATACTTCAAAAACCAAAAAACATCATGAATTCATAAATGTTGTGTGTGGGTGTAAAAAAAAAGTACCCAATCATGGCAGGAGACCATGAAATGGTCAGCACCATTGCTTTGGTTCCAAAAAGGGTACTTGCGAGCCACAACGTCTACATAGTCGCTAAAGATCCGTTGGAGGCGGGCCCGGCTGAAATCAGCCGGCGAGGCGATGGGTTGGTAGACGTAGTGGACAATGTTGGCAACAGAGAAGGGCAAGAAGAAGACATGAGCTTCCTCAGGCCGGCCAGCCCTAAACCGGCTGCTTGGTCCGCCCATCACATTTTCGAGCTCGTCGATGAACTGTCCCTCGATCCCGTAGATATCGTTCACCGGTCCATCGTGAACCAGTGGCTGCTCTCCTTCTTTGTACGACCATACCTTAAATATTTTCATCATTTCTATGTGACTCCTGTTTTTTTTTTTTTTCCAACATATTATTTTTGTAGAGTTAGTTTCAATTTTTAAACAGTAAACCATAAAAAAGTGGATAATGGTTTACTAAAGAAAAATGTTTCGAGAGAAAACATTCTAAATTCTATGCAGATTTATTAACCAATTATGAGTATTTAAAGCATTTTATAAAACTCAATCTTCAATTTAATATGCGTTTGAGGTTTAATTAACAAGATTAAAATTATACGCATTGAATCCGGTTAACATGTGAGTAAATGTCAATTTATCTTAGTAGACGGTACATAAAAGAATTTCAGTCAAACTTGGTACTCTTTCTCGAGATATCAAAACTAAGAAAAGTACATATGTAACTTATGAATAAAGCAATTGACTTCTAAATTAAATAAAAAAAAAACTGGAAGAACAGAAAAGTCCAATTAAATTTGGCATATTGGCAGTAATTAGTCCGCGAGAGTTCTGTAACACCGCGTGAGACTGACATGCACTCAGTTTTAGAATTCAGTGGAGAGTTTGGTGAAAACACCTTCAAGTTAGGCAAATCTCTTACGATATTTTGGTTCATGCATAGATAACATTAAAAAGATACAGAAATTGGAATGAGAAATATGTGGAGGAAAACTAAGGAAGCTATTTTTTTTTTTTTTGTTAATCTAGAAGTTTTGGGCCTAGACCCATACACCTCCCAGAGTCGAAATCAGTCTTTGATAAATTATCCCTCCCAATGGAACCCGTGTCTCTTTAGGTGTCTACGTTTTCAGCTTACTTGGGTTCAACCACTAAGCCAACCCTACGTTTTCAGCTTACTTGGGTTCAATCACTAATCCAACCCTACATTGGTTAAAAAGCTAAATTACGATAATCAGAGTTTTGGATGGGAAAAATAGATATTGTTTGAGAGACCAATTAAATACAGAGAAATGTCACAAAATATCACAAAAACACAATGGTTTGTTCTAAAAGTTTAGAACAAAATATTTTGGAAAAAGTTCAAATAGACTACAAAATTAAGTTTTAGACGGGTTTTTAAAAACTTTAGTTCGAGTTACTAAATTGTTTAGGACTCCTTTATAAAATTTAAATTAACTTAACTGATGAAAGGCAAATGAGTTTCTGTAAATCTGGCCTGTGGGAATATAAGTAACGTCTTCGTTGGACGTGTAATTCTTAAACTTGACGGCTCTTCTGATCGCAGCCCTTGCTTTCCTCAACTCTTCTTCTCTTCTCTCAAGATTGCTCCTTTTCTGCCGACATTTCATTTAAATTTGTTATTATCTTATCAAATTGTAAGCATAACTCTTACTTCATTTTTACTACATACATAACCACTTTTCTTATATATATATATAATATACTTATCAAGTTGATCAAGAAAAAGAAAAAGAAAATATTATGTACGTTCCAAAAGTTGGAGATCCTATTACAATATATATATATATATATATATATATACATAATACATCGAGTGTAAATTCTTTTTCTAACTGTACAGCTTTTCAATTTCGGTCTCTTTACCACTTTGTAAATAACATTTTTTTGTTGAGTAATAAATTTGAAATTTCAAAAAATAATATAGTATATACTCGAGTGATATTTAAATATTTCAGATGCATGGATCATGATATGTTAGCAGATTATCGGAATTCATGAATTGATTTGAGATTTTTAAATATTAATTAAGAAATATTTCAGATGATTTTTTCATCATAGCATGTAGATATTAAAACACGATAATTAGTAGAGAGTTTTAATCAATACTAATAAAAAGGAAATCTATACTATGGATCGGAAAGATACTTACCTTTATGGAAACAGGAGGAGAGTATAATAATGAAGAAGAAGAAGAAGAAGAAGAAGATGAGGATTGTAATGCATTTGTGTGATCAAGAATAGAGGACAAACTAAGCGAAGAGAAGAACTGTTGAGGTGGAGATTCATTATTTGGGAAAGAAGAAAATAAGAAAAAGAGAAGAAGAAGGACTAATGGAAACCCTAACAAGCAATAACCCTTTGAAGAATTGTTTGTCATATTTTCGATTTTGCTAAATGCTTCTCTCTCGTTCACTTTCATTTGGCTTCTTCAACCCTTTATATGCGACTTCAAGCAGTTATATTTGACTTTGGGAGCTTCTTTTTTTTTTTGAGAAAATACTCTGGGAACCCAATTTTTAATACCAAACAAATATTCTTATACTAACAAACCGGTGTAAGAAGACACTTTAGACGTTGGGCCGGTCCTAAATATCTAGAGTCTGTTTTTAACAAACAACTAGATTTGAACCTGCGGTATACTGTGAACCAATTTTTTATTTGGATTTTAGTATTTACGTTTTTAGTAGTTTGTATAGTATGTGTTTACCAATTCACACAATTCTCGCGGCATGATGTATAAAATAATGTATATAAAATTTGATATATACAACAAAGTAGATAACACAACAGTTTTTATGGTACACCACGGATATATACGTTTTGTGTTGGATATTTATATTTTGGTTTTTATAAATTTTTGTGTTTAAAAATGAGTTTATTGCATTTTTAATCTCATTTCTATTTTTAATGAACTATAAAATGTAGTATATTTTTAGATGCATTGTATAATAATTAACACATAAACTTATTTGTTATATGTACTTCTCAATTACTTCCTTATGCAAAACATTCTTCCTCCGTTGATTTTTCTTTGTGAAATCCTCTCTTCTCAAAATATCTCAGAACGAAACATTAACCGATTTAAATATGTTTTCAGACAACAAACGTTGCAAAAACATGAGAAACAAAAAGCTTTTTGCAGTGAGAGTTAATGATTCGTACACAGACCATAAACTAATCCGGAAGCTGCATTTTATCGAAATCCTAAATCAATCCCTCCCTTCTTCTTCATTTGTTCCATCCCTCACATTCCTACAACACAATCAAACCATCAAGCAAGTCAATATACCTTACTCTTTTTTGTTTTTGCAGTTCAATATGGTATTCAATGTAACTTGAATATGAGATTACCTTGGCAAGGAAGCATGATGTATGTGAAGTGCAGTACTTCTTCCTCCTCCTCCTCCTCCTCCTGGTTTACCTTGATTTTCTTCAAGATGAGCAAATGACCTCTTAAATCAATCAACCCCACTGCATAAACAACAAAAGATTTACTGATTTCATAACTTTTTGTTTCAAGAGTTATAGTTTCTAAACTGTTAATTAGGCTAACCCTAAGGTACATAAAGCTAAATTTTATTTTGTCAAATTTAAAGAAACAAAAGAAACATGTCACGGTTAAAGAAACATGTCAAATTTTATTTCTGATCAATGACCATAAACAAAAGGAGAAAATCATACTTTAAGTTTTAACGTAGGAATTAACAGAAAGGAATTGCTAGGAAATCATACTCTAAAAAGTGCATTAAGTGAATACTAAATCCAGATTCATCCTAAATAGTACCAGATGATTTCTATCTTCACAACAACAAAAATAGATAATGTAACAAAAGAAATTGTGAACCATTTTTCCCGTACCAGCAACAACGCCAACAGTGAGCACATCTCCAATGTTTTTCAATCGGTGCACTCCTTTCTTATGCGACTTGAATCTCCTCAAAGCAGCATCCTCAGCCAAGAGCTAAAACAACATTGAACACAATCATGGAAAACAGGAATCTCATAAAATCTATCAAAAAGCAAATCTTTCATACATGAGCCCTATTTCCTTTTGCTTCACTAATTTAGATTCGGGCTTGTAGACAGAGACTTGAAGAACAATTACACCTTTTTAATTTCTAATTGACACAAAATGAGTCCCGAAATCAAATTCAATACGAATAGAACGAATCAACAATCCAATCTGTCCTAACCGGAGATAAATGCAAAAGATACTTACAGCTTTCTCGCGAGCTCCTAACTCGTCATGGAACCTGCGACGGGATTGAGCTAAAGCACCATCCGTCTTCTGCAAAAGATCAAATGAGTAAAACACGACCCAAAGAGCAACCAATCAAAAAAATTCCAGCAACAAAACAAACACAAACAATAACATTTCTACCTGGGTCGAGTGGCAAATTCCCTCTGGCTTTCCATACATTAAAAGCCTTCAAAATCGATGCTCTGAATCGATGCATAGCCCAAAAACTGGGTGCTCTGAATCGATGCATAGCCCAAAAACAAAAAAAAAACAAAAAACAAAGCAAAGCACCTTAAACAAATGAAGACTCTTGAAAGGAGTACGATTTTATTTGGATTTAGCCCACTTCGTCTTCGGTTATGTGTATACGATATTTGTTATTCTGTTTCTTCCCAAAAGGTGCTTAAAAAAATTAGAGAGATTCAAACATAGATAGGTCCTTAGACATATATATTCAATCAAATAAATCTGAAATCATCATCAAAGCTAATCTGAATCGATGTATAGCCCAAAAAAAAAAAAAAAAAAAAAAAACAAAA
>OVAY01001956.1:0-22592 GCA_900406395.1 Kernera saxatilis | reverse complement strand
TGATCCCGGAAAAGATATGATACTAGGATGGGACTCATACTACGCATTGAAGAAAAGGTACGACGTCTCTCTTGAGCCTAGAGAACTCAAATGGAAGAATTTGTTTAAAGCCTTTACGACGATACCACGTCTATTCACTATCGAAGATGCAGTACTTTCGATCTTCGGCAAAATCAAATGTTATGCCTTTATCAATTGTTTATTTTGGCTAGTAACATTTAAATTTGGGGATATTTGCTTTTATATTTGTATTCACGCATAATTAAATAATCATTTAAAATTAGGCAATCATCTAAAATGACTCTTACATCACTTCCATCGCATCTTAAATTGTCGTATCTTCAACCAAAAAAATTAAAACAACATTTCCAGTAGAGATTAATTGAATACACGGGGGAAAAACAACAAATTTCTACATAAATGTAACCTATCTAGTATCTACTACAATTCTCACACGATCTAAGTTTCCATGTCGGCTACATCTTATATTATATTGCCTAAATTTTATATTCAAAATTAATTGAAAATAAATAAAATAGCACATGTTTTATATATATATACACAGTAAAACTTCTATAAATTAATAATGTTGGAACCGTAAAATTTTATTAATTTAGAGAAGTATTAATTTATCGATAAATTAATATTTATTAATTTATAGAGATATTTTTTGTTTAGTCTATATTTTTTGAAAATTAGTTTTTAAACGATGATATATCAATAAATTTAGATGAATCTATTTGTAAAATATGAACTTGAAGTTAATGATTAATCTCAGATATCGCAATTAAATATATGTTAACGGCCAATTAGATTATCCTAATAAAAATATTTACATGTTATAAATTTTAACGTTTAGAAAAATTGATACAACTAAAAGTAATGATCAAGTTAATACAATACTATAAAATATTTGAAAGTATTTAAATATTGACTAAACTATTGTCATGTCTAGATTTTTTGTAATTTTTGGATGTAGATAGAGAAAACTATAAGTTTTTGATATAATAAATAAAATTATAAATAATATTTAAAAAAATAGCAGATAATACTAAAATCATATTTTAGAGAATTATTTTAGTTATATATATATTATATCATGTAATTATTAATTTATAATATTATTGGGATCATGTATTTACATAAAGTATCTAAAAAAATTATTATCTTATTATCTTATCGAATTTTGTTAATTTTTACACTGGCCCAACTCTGGAGAAATTTATTAATAATTTATCGAGTATTAATTTAAAGAAGTTCTATTATATATATATATATATATTTGGTTTCTTTTAATTTCTAATGTGGTATGATAGCTGTTATTAAAACATTTTGAACCAAATTTCATTTTAGAACTGGCAAACGAAATGCATTTAATAATGAATTAATCTTATCCAAATTTATTTTCGAACATATTTTGTAAGATAATCACAGCTTATCGATTTTAAGGATTTACATACTTGGCTATAATTGTGGGTAGACCGATATATTTATATACTGTATAGCTTATTCGTGCGAGTGCTACTGAGTATGAGTGGCGCAGAAAATACATAGCCTTTTTGGGCTTTAATGTCATTAAAAATTGTTAAATCACGATTGTTCTAAGTTGCAAGTGAATATTTGGCTTTAACAAAAGCATCTAAATTCGGCTTTACGAAAAGAATCGTAATCATTAATTAAGCCACTTGAAGATCAACAAAAGCAAATATAATTAATGATCTAATTAAGTGTCTACAACCCTAAGACAAAGGATCCAATTCTCTTGCCCAATGAGAGGCAGAGATTATCCAAGAGGGCTAATGATTCATAGCCCAAGAATTTTTCCAATTTTATATCATGATAAAACTGGATGGTAAAAGTTGAATTCAATTCTAAGCACTGGAAATGAAAGATCTTTCATTTACCAGATGCCCATATATAGGGTGATTTTGTTGGCAGATTCCCTAGGCAATTTAGAAGGCTTTCTAGGTGATGATTTGGATTATGTATTACTTAATAATAATGTATATATATCCGGAACATCCAGCCAAATTGAAATAATGTAAGGTCTAAAATGATGATGACATCGGAAGAACCCGGTGTATAACAAATAGATTGAACACGACAAAATAAATAAATATGGTATATGATAGAAGGAACGCACATAATTTTTTTAATAGAGATTATAATAAGTGTGATGCAAATATAAGTGATCAGATTTGATTAAATATTCGATAAGATTATTATGTACAGTTTTTTTCTAAAACCTTTGATTTAATATATTAGTAATAATAAATAAATAAACACCAAATATAAGGTCTGACTGGTGTAGATGTAGACTAATAAATAAACTTTCCTAGTTTTCGACACCTTTTTTTTTCAACTTAGTTTTCGACACTTTTAAAAGAAATATAAGGAAATATTTTACACTTAACTTGTTTTTTGACCGCTTACTTCCAAATAGAAACCAAACTATTTGTTTTCAAGTTTTTCCTTGCTAAAAGCTACTATCAGTTAGACTAGATTGCGTTATAAAAACCCGTGGGTGGAAAACAATTTTTCTTCATATGTATTTCGCTGGCTTCACATTTGTTTTTTGATTGTTTTTTTTTGTCTTTAATTAATCAACGCACACCAGCTGAGTGTTTGTTCTAAATAGAGAGACATAGAGAGAAAAAACAAAATTTTTGCACCTCATNACATAGAGAGAAAAAACAAAATTTTTGCCCCTCATTTCCATTCGTAGCCTTAGATTTTGAAAAAAAAAAAAAAAAATAGTGTTGCGTGTTTTTTTTTCCCCTCAACTACGCATTCATTAACGATAACCTCATTGCATGTGTGGTAAAATGTATGTTTTACTCAAAGTAACTATACAATGAATAACTCACATGGCGTGAAGTTTTTTTGACTAACATGCAAGTGGCACAATTGGCGAAACTTATATATTGCAAGATCGAGTGCTACCTTTTTTCTTTTTTTTTGTTCAACATCGAGTGCTACTTATATGTTCTAATTTTCGATATGGAAAAAAATATGGACAACAGTCATAAACCTCCTAATTATAAAAAAAGATAACATATGAAAAAAATAACTAATTATAATAAGAACATGATGTGAATTTTACGGACGAAGAATGATAAGATTTGGAATTATAAAAATAAAAACGATGAATATTACATAATATGGTATTCCAAACTGCTATTTCAATATATTTAGTTAATATTTGAAAATAATGTATTCATCACTCCCAAGTCACAAGCATCATTGTCTAAAATATTTTCAATATATTACCTAAATTTTGATTAGCGAGCATCTAACGATTTAAGAACATATCTATTAACCTAGTGAATCATCTAACAAAGCATATATTTTGTAACCACATAATTGTCCTTTTTGACACATTGTGTCTAACATCGATTCTTTGGTTCCAATCCGTTTGTGGTGAATCAGTCATACCTACAATGAAGGATATGAAGAATCGATGGAAGCGAATATGGAAAATTTAAAGAAAGAAAGAGATGGGAAGGAAAGCAACTTGCACTTATTTTGGACTAATGTAAAGTTTTGTTTATTGGTTATCCAAATCCTAAAATGTATATATTGTATTTTTTATTTTGTTTCTGAGAAGTTTAGCACGTTCGATCAAAAATGTTTTGTGTCCGATATCAGCCGTTAATTAGACATGCGCTAGTTTACATAAAATATATACTATCGCTTATTAATTATTCCAAAATATAACCTTTTTATGAACCCTTGCTAACTCATAAATGTAACGCTATAATCGAAATGGAATACAATACAACTGAAACAATCATTTACAAACATGTTGAATTACTTTATGTATCTTTTATTTATCATAAAAGGTAAACATCTTTTTCTTTTCCAAAAGCATAAAAACCCTAGCTACCCTCTTATATATATTATAAGGCTAATTACTCCTTAGTTGAAGGCTAACAAATAGTCTTAAACTTCAATCTTTTAATGATTTGATAAGAATACGTCACCGCTCCTAACATTCCAAGTTCATTTATTAAAATCTCTTTCTTAATTATATCTAGATCTTAAATTATATTGTAGTTGTATTTTCTAATTAATGTGATTATGTAGACGAACTACCAACCGCATGAAACGATAAGAAGATACGATGGATGAATTACCATTCACGTGAACTTGTTAAAATGTGTTAAAAAACATAAAACGCATTTATCTTCGAAAAACAAACACAGTATGCTATATTACCATAGTAGTTATTATGTACACAATTCTTATTTATATGTTAAATATATATTATCTCCTAAGAGAACAGTGATAAAGATGTGTGAAAAGGAGATACGTACAGCAATATGGCCAAAACATGATCCTTCTGTTTTCTTGATGGAGTTTTCCCATATTCTTATTCTTCGACATATATTTTAATTAAGAGTACACATGAATTGTTAATTTCACTTTAAATTAATATTTTTGGGTAAAAGGAAAATGAATAGTTAATCAACGATGGAAGATTCATAAACAAAAAAGAGGAACGTCGAGGATACGATCTTGTAGTATATAGTAATACAAAATGAGTCATAAATTCTATCTAATCCATATATCTACATTAAACATTTATGTTGATATTTAAGTATACATTTTAATGTAAACTTTAAATTGTGTTGAGTTCCTATCGGACAAACAATATTCTTTGAAAAAAAAAGAGAGGAATATATGGAATTATGATTGTTATATTTTATCTCTCATTGTTTGTCTACGTCATTTTAGCACATTTTAAATTTATCTTTTGTATCTTTGAATATGTGGTTAATAATGTGACAATTCACTTCAACAAAAAAACAAAGTTGAAGAAAAGTTAAGGCATTAGGTGTACTGAGACCAAACATGTGAAAGAGAATACGAGTTCAAAGTTGAGATGAATAACATCATTTTTCAGAAATTACAGTAATTAATCATATTATCATCTCTATATTCCTCTATTACACATTACTTTCCTATATAAAAATGAGAAATCTGGCATTCAGTATCACTACACTGAATTATATCAAAATGATAATATTTGGTTATTTATAAATATATTCACTATTAATAATGAAGATCACATATTTATTTCACAATTTAATCGTAGACATTAAATTTGTCAAAGGCTAGTTCCAGAACTTTCAAGTGAGAAACAGACATATTTAAGTGATATTGTATACAAAAAAAAATAGTTTTCCCTTTTTACATCGATCAGAACATCAAATGCGAGACTAATAATCTGTCTAATCGTCTGTTTAAACCGTTTAATTGGCCATTTAGACCACATAGCTAACCGGTTAAGTGGCTCTTCAAACTAACTGAACCATATTAAAGAAAATCGAAACGAATAAAAAGAGTACAGCGACAATTTAAGAGACTACTTAAATTGCTGGAAATACTTTATCAAACAAAAAAAATGAAGAGAATTTCATGATTTTTTGTGCTCGAAAGAAATTAAATTTAATTGTAAAAACAATAATTTCACATATTTACATTAGATTTGTATTTTTTCCCCCACCTTTCAAATTGGAAAATTTTGATTATGTCGTAATGATGGATCAGCATGTGTAAGAAGAGAAAATCAGTTGCTCATCGATCTAGTAGCATGTTATATAACCTTATAAGTTATAATAGCCTAATATCCAATGATTTACGCACATGTTATCAACATGCTAACATGAACAAGTGATATTTTCATCTATTGATCATATCATTAATTGGGTTCCTTTATAATAAAACTATGTTTTGATATAACTTTTAGATAGGAAGGATTCTATCACTATAGTTTAATGTTCTCATTAAAATTTGACTTAATAGTTACACGACTAGTTGTACTAGACCAGAAAAAGAAAAGTTACATAACTTGATCTTTTATTTTATTTTTTCCCTTTAAATCGCCAGATCTTCTATTCCGAATTTCATACTGCTCTTAAAATATCTACCTACGTGGCTGACAACTAACTAATTCAACTCCAATGTCGATGATTATGTTAGTTGAATAAACAAACATTTCAAAAATCGTAATGAAATATTGCGACTCGTTGCATATGGATAAGATGGCATCCGGGGTTTCAATTCCTCCCACTAATATATAAATATCTAAGAATTTAGGCATAACTCAAATATAGCACGAGACGGAAACAAAAGTAAAATGTAGAACGAAATCTTTTAGCAGATATATAGTACGTGAATTGCTCATTGCATAAAATTAGCTAATCAATTTTATAGATATGAAAACATTGAAAAGCCACATGACCAAGCCGAGGGGATACGATACGTTACACGAAGCAACGCATAGCAAAATAAAGAACTGACACCAAAACCCTAAAGAAGTTCGACCGATGTGCCAAAACCCTAACTTCCTTCCCAACCATAGTTATTAATTATTAATTATTAATAGAGACTACTCATAGTTAATTAAACAAGTACCCGACCCGATACAACAGATACTCGGATCCATCAACCGAAACAAACATTCCTTGGAACAGCCTTGCACTTCAACGGCTTCTTCATCTCCATAGACAGCTTGAGAACCTCAGTGAGCTCCACATCACAAGAACCCTTAACCCATTCGAAATTCTGAATCAATTGAGCAACCCAGAGATGAACAGCGGTTAGACCCATTGTTTTGCCGGGGCAAACCCGACGACCCGACCCGAATGGAGCCAACCTGAGATCCGAGCCCATGATGCTCACATCACCACCACCAATGAACCTCTCAGGCTTGAACTCTTCAGGGTCGTTCCATATTTTGGCGTCGTGTGTGATGGACCACATGTTGACCATAGCTACGGTTCCTGCAGGGACAAGGTTGGGACCTACGTGGACATCGTGGATCGCGAGACGGGCCCAAGAGAGGAGAGGACCAGGTGGGTGGAGCCTAAGGGTTTCTTTGACAATAGCTTGAAGGTACGGCAGCTTTGGGATGTCGGAATCAGACAAGGATCTAGTGTTGTTACTTGTAACGGAAGCTATCTCTTTGTAGAGTTTTGCTTGAATGTCTTGATGCAAAACCATTCTAGCAAGTACCCATTCCACAAGAATCGCAACTGTATCTGTCCCTCTAAAGATCATTTCCTAAAAAAAAAAAAAATACAAAATCAAAACCTCACATTTTTTTTTTGACATCTGATACCAAGTATTAAAATACTCACATTCAAAGATTGAAACTTTATCCTCAACACAAAGAGCAGTTAAAAGAGCTTACCCAAAGAACAGCAATCATGTCCGAATCAGACAGCTTTTCCTCCTTTTGCAAGCCAAGCAAGACATCAACGAAGTCATTTTCCCCTCCCTGGAGATTGTTGGTCCTCTTCATCTTGTGTGCCTCAATTATTCTGCCGACAAAAGTGTTGACTTCAGAGACCAAAGCTCTACACCTCTTCCTCACTCCTTGGAAGTCAAACCAACGAAGAACACCAAAGTGATCACTCCAGTTAAATATTCCAAGCAACTCATAACCTTCACTTACCATCATCTCCAGATGGCATCCATCTCCATTTACTTCATAAAAATCGTAACTTTCACCGAAAACAGTCGTCATTACATTATTCAAAGAACCAAAGTGAACAACCTTCTTCACTTCAACTTCACCACCAGCTTCAGACATAACAACGTTCTTAATCTTCTTCACCATCTTCATACCGATCCCAACTCTGACACCTTCAAAACTCGCGATTCTTCTCGGACTGAAAAGATGCGTGGAAGAGATTCTCCTCAGATTCCTCCAATACTCACCATAAGGTGCGAATCCCATGGCACGGTGGAACAGAAGCTCGTAAGCTGACTCCTTGACCGGCCGGTCAGCGAAAGCAGAGCTGTTCAAAATCTCTTTAGCCGTCTCCGGTTCACTGGAGATGATGAAACGCGAAAACCCAACGGAAAACGCCATCAAAGGAGAGGCCTTGAAGCGTTTGGCAAGCGCGGCGAGAGCACGGTGGGGATTGGGGCCGGAGAAGACGGAAAGTGAACCAGATGGACCCGGAATCGAAACCCGGGTCTTGGATGACCCGGTCCAGTTCCAGGCCCATGCGAGCCCACCTGGTGAGAGAAAGAAAGCAATTGTGGCTACGAAAAGAGAAATCCAAGCAAAGGCTTCGAAGGTGACCAGGTTGAGAGAGTTGAAGAACAGAACGTAAGCTTCGGGAGACATCTCAGGTTGAGTAAATGGAAGAGAGAGTTTGTGTGAGAGAGAGAGAGAGCAAGGAGAAGTGTTGAGAGTTTAAGAAGATATGAAATGGTGTGCATGGGAAGAGGGTTTAAATAGATGGTCACTTGGTTGCGTCGTATTTTAATTTTACTAATGAGATATGTTAATGTTTCATTAAATGCTTTAAATTTGTTTTAGCATTGATTTTGTTATCTTTCAGGTCAAAAGAAGGTCAATAGCTTTTAGCCTTTTACTATGAAACCACGGAATGGTGGAGTGGTTTTTTGATAATGCTGTTTTTTGTTATTTACGAAATATTTTTGAAAATAGCCATTTTTTTTATCAACAACAAAATTAATTTTTTTTTTTTTACTAGTTGTCCGATACAAAAGAAAATAGTTTACAAAAGAAACATTTTTGAAACGTATATTAAACAATCTACTTTATAATTTTAAAAATAATAAAATTTCTATATATATTCAGTTATTATGATAAAAATATATTGTCATATGCTAAGTTTGTGTTTAACCTAAATCTTATTTGTTTGGTTATTTTTTTTTAAATTAATTATTTTTTTTAGTGCTTTTGCAATATTTCTAAGAAGCCCCAATAATTTTTGATAAATTATTAGTCGGCAGTACAATGTGATTCATATGGCTTGTGTGGAGATTTAAAAGCTAAAAATTTGGTATGTATTTCCAATAAATTGTAAAATATAGTTGTGTCATGAAAATAATATTACAACAAAGTTATTAAGTTAAGATATTTTCTGTCATTTCTAGACCAATTAACATCAATGAATGATATCAATCTCGCATTAAAAAGAGCTAATAGTAATAATCCGAAAAAAAATCATTCGTTCTCATGATATATAAAATTTAAAACAAATGGGTGGAGTTAATTAATTAAACATAATTACTATATTTTTACTATGAAAAAAAAGAGAAACAATGCTAAAGATGAGAATCGAAAAAAAGAATCGTAGCCGTCCTTGCCACTAGTACCAAAGTTATTTTAATGTACGGATTTATTAATATTTTTATAGTACAATTATATATTTTAAAGTTTTTTTAAAAATCAAAAAAAATCTAACTTTTATCGATAAACCATAGAATCGGGATTTTACCATCACAAATTATGTGGAATCATAATTTACATTAGGTAACTCGGTCATTCCATAAATTTAATGATAAGTGTATAAAAAACACAACATTTTACGAGTTTTAAATTTGAAATTTTCTTAACTTCGTTTTACAAGTTTTTAATTAAATTACATTATTTTTGATTATTTCGTTGCCTTACTCCATTCCAAGTTTTCTCCGGAAATACTCAGTATCTTACCAATCAGAATTTCTAACACCTATTGGAAAATGTCATAATCATTAACAACAATTTTTTTAAAAAAATTGTGACAATCTATTAAAAAATGAGCAAAATTTTATTGAAACGGTAAATTAACAAAACTTCTAATAGTTTAATTTTGAATTTTCGGAATGTTAGTTTATAAACTGTTCATGAAAAGGTATAGTATAATTTAATAAAACCAACGGAATTGACTCCATTGTTCAGTAAATACTAATCAAATTTTACCCCAAAAAAAAATGTTAATTTGGAGTACTACTTTTTGTTTACAGTCATAAATATGAGTAGTAATACAGTTAGTTTATATCAATCGGTGCAGTTAATACATCTAGCATTTAATTCTAAGGCGTGCTCACATGACGAACATAAATATTTTTTGTTTTCAAAAAAGACAACAAAAACACAATCTGATTTTTCGAGGCTTTTACTTCACTATTCGAAATTTTTAGAAATAATAAAACGAGTTAAATATCTGAGACACGTGGAAGGAGTCAAATCGGTAGTGAGTCAATATCAATATCATAATTGTAAAGGAAAATCTTTGCCGTGTGATTTTATCTTTAGAAGCCTTCGCGTGGTCCTTGTAATTTTTGTAACGCTATGCAAATCACTGTGCTCTTTAATTACTTTTTTATTTATTTTGTACATTTACATTGCTAATTTTATTTCTTTTACAGATTGTGTAGTAGAGAAATAAATTAATAAATACTTGTACTAGGATTTATGTAGAGAAGAAAAAAATAAAAGATTAAGGGGAGACAAAAGGGCAGTGATGATTAAAAGAAAATACAGCAAGTGTAGAAAGCTGACAATTTTATACGTAAAGCTCTGTGATGTGTTATGTAGTCTAGTGTAGCTTAGGCCTGCTTCGTTCAGCTACTTTCTACTGCTTAAATTTACTGTTTCGTATTTTATTATATTATTTGACAGCGAAGTTGAATTCTCTTTCACATTTACTGTAGTACCGATAGTAACTCGAAAACAATAATAATACAATTATTTACGATTCTATTTTCATTTTAGTAATTATGAACTCTAATTTATGTTGTGGCTAGCTATGTTCAAAACTGTTTACCCATATTTTTTTTTCTACATAACTTTTACCATTTTATAATTCTTATAAAATATCACTGAATGAAATAATTGTTGAACCGAAATCACAATTTCACAAAAAAATATATGATTTATTGATGAAACAACGATTTCGTAGAGTTTATGCAATATCACGGTTTTGGTTTGACCACTCTACAATTCTGCGAATTTGATGAAAAAGAAAAATATTCATTCTATAGTTTAGTCTGTTAAATCAATTAATTCTCTATAATTATATCACGATTTCATTTCAAATACTTTCTTCCATTCTTTACATTCTCAATTCCATAAAGAATGATAGAAAATATTTCATAAAATTATTTAGTGATGTGTATGTTTCTATAATTACATTATATTGTTCTTTAGTTTTCACTATTACAAGTTTACAATAGAAAGTTGTATTCATGTTTATTTTCGACAGATAAAACAAATGTTTAATAATCTTTTTTGAAATTAATTCAAGTATTTGACCAACAATAACATGAATATATAGAAATATAGTTATAACATTCTTTGAAAACTAGAACACGAAGTAGTTTTAAAAAAAAAATATATGTTTTTTTTTATAAATTAAAAAAGACAGAACAAAAAAATATTACGAAAAAATCACTACTGATATATATTTGTTATGTTTATCAATTTTACGATTTCATTCCCAACATTTGATTTCATTCTCTATATTTTACAATTTCATAATATTACTAGATATAACAAATATAGTATAATTATAAAAACATACATAATCACTGTATAATTTTGTCACTCGACCAATTTGCATATTAGTATTTATACTTAATTTTGTTTCAAGTATATTATAGTATTTGATATATGTCACCAAAAAACTAAATGTTTGATAGTTTTTTTTGAAACTAGTTCAAATATTTGATAAACTTTGATCAATAAATACATTGATATTGTACATAGAAATATAGTTACAACTTTTTTAAAAAAAAACCAAAATGTCAGTTAGTTTAAGTAAAAACATATATTATGTTAAGTGTTTTTAATTAAAAAATACTTAATTAAATAGATAATACTGAAACTTAGCAGTTGATATCTATTTGTTTTATAATTTTACAATTTCGTTTATGCTATTTGATTTTCTGATGTACAATAGCAATTTTATAATACTACTAGTTAAAAAATATATCGTGATTGTAATATCACACATGATCACTAAATAATTATATAAACCATTCTCCATACAAGTTTTCATACATAATATCGATTCAATTACATTTAATCATTTTAAATTTTCATGATTTTTCCATACAACTTAACAAGAATGGTAATATGCACTTTTATTCAACTTTATTTTAAACCGACAAGACAAAAATTTGATGATATTGTTAAACTATATCATATATTTGACTGAATTTCACCAACAAATACATAGATACATAGAAATACAACTATGACCCTCTCTTGAAAACCAAATTGTGAAGAAATTTAAGTGAAAAGAAGTATCTTCGGATGTTTTAGATGAAAATATACAAATGAGAAGAATATTTCATTTATGTATATGACGTCACAACCATTTCAATGACATTAAATAAACTTTTACGCAATCCGTAACACACTCCAATAAACAACAATATTAATGTAATGCTTTAGCTGTAAAATAGATCGAGACATTTTATAATAAATTCGTTAATATATCATCAAACTTATATTTGATTGTTTTGTTAAAACTTGTTTAAATATTTATCACAATTTCACCAACAAATAGAAAAATATAGGAAAATGCAACTGCGACGCTCTATTGATAACCAAAGTGTGAAGTAGTTTAAGTGAAAATAAGTATGTTCATATGTTTTAGTTGAAAAGATATAACATTAGGTTATGAGTATCTCGATAACATTACAACCACTTTGATAATGTTACATACACTTTTACGCGACCTTTAACAAACTCCATTAAACAGTAATGTTACTGTAATATTTTAGTAATATTGATCGAGATATTTTATAATAAAATCGTTAATATGTCGACAAACTAATGTTTGATTGTTTTATTAAAACAAATTTAAATATTTGACAAAGTTTGATCAACAAATAGAAAAATACATAGTAATACAATTGCAACTTTCTCTTGAAAACCATAGTGTGAAGTAGTTTAATCGAAAAACATGTTCAACTGTTTTCGTTCAAAAGATGTAACATCATACGAATATTACAAGTATGTATGTAACGTTATAACCACTTTAATAATGTCATGAGTACTTATATGTGATATGTAATACACTCCATTAACCAGTAATGTTAATTTGATGTTTTAGTAACACAAATCAAGATATTTTAAAACAAATTCGTTAGTATACCGATAAACTAATGTTTGATTGTTTTTGTTAAAACTAGTTTAAATATTTTACAGAATTTGTCCAAAAAATAGAAAAATACATAGATATGCAAATGCGACACTCTCTTGAAAAATAAAGTGTGAAGTAGATTAAGTGAAAAAAACATGTTCGGATGTTTTTGTTAAGAATACACAAAATTCGAAAAATATTACGAGTATGTATGTGACATCACAACTACTTTAATGACGTCAAATGAACTTTTACGTGATCCATAACACATTCCAGTAAACATCAATGCTAATGTTTGATTGTTTTATTAAAATTAGTTTAAAAATTTGACATACCTTAATAAAAATATTAGAAAAACTATTGGAAATGCAATTGCGACTTTTTCTTAAAATCCAAAATGCGAAGTAACTTAAGTAAAAATGAACATCTTCGAGTGTTTCAGTTGAAAAGACATGAAATCAGGAGAATATTATGAGTATGTCAGTAACGTTACAACCGTTTTAATGATGTTACGTGTAGTTTTACGCTACATGTAACACTCCAGTAAAACAGTTGTGATACTATAATGCTTTAGCGATAAGGATCGAGATATTTTATAACAAATTCGTTAGTATATTGACAAACTAATGTTTGATTGTTTTGTTAAAACTAGCTCAAATTTTGACTGAATTTGGTCTAAAAATAGAAAGATACATGAAAATACAACTGCGATCCTCTCTTGAAAACCAAAATGTGAAGTAGTTTAAGCGAAAAAATATGTTTCCATGTTTTAGTTGAAAAACATAACATCATGAGATTATTGCAAGTATGTATTGTAACTTCACACGATTTAGTGATATCACGTGCATTTTTAAGCGATCTATAACACATTACACTAACCAGAAATGTTAATTTGATGTTTTAATAACATGAATAGAGACATTTAATAACAAATTATTTTGTATACTGATGATATAATATTTAATTGTTTTGTTAAAACTAGTTTCATTATTTTATTTTATACTTTTATATCCCAAAAGTTTATGATGTTACTAACTAAAACCAATAAAGATATAACATGAAGATAATATTATGTCTTTCTTACTATTGGTATCAATTAGTTGTTGCAAATTTGTAGTTCTTTAATATTAATAGTTAAATATCTGTCGAATAATTATTAAGATTTATCTAATCATTAAATATGTTTTTTATTTAACCATTTTAATTCATTCTATTCAAAAGGTGGTGACTTGGTATTAAATCGTATTTTGTTTTAACTATTTTATGTATAGAAATAGAAGTTTTAATATGATTTTTTGTTCGGTTAAAAACATATGAGAAATTCTATTCATATACATTCATTTACATAGAAATATTCATCGTTTATTAAAAACTGAATTATAAATTAATTTTAGTTATTTTTTTAGAAATTCGAAACTCACGACATTAGAAGAATATTATGAATATGTTAACTACTCCTTTTGTTTCATTATAAGTGATGTTTAACGTTTTTGCACACCTATTAAGAAAACATAAATTTTTCATTAAACTTTCCTCTTTTTTTAAAAAAATATCATTAACTACAACAAATTCAACCAATAAAAAAATATACAGCATTATTTCATTGGTCAAAAAAATCAAATACATTTAAATTTTGCATAGAAACAATAAAACATCACTTGATTTGAAACAAACAAAATCTCCTAAAACATCACATATAGTGAAACGGAGGTAGTATTGATTTTTGTAATTTCATAATTTTTTTTATTATCTACATTCACATTTCTAAAAAATCATTAGTTAAAATAACATAATGTAATTATATAAACATCATGATCACTAGATAAATTTTTCATTCAGTTATTCTATATACCAATATCTATATATATTTTTTGTAGTTATATTTACATATTTTTTTTTTTTAATTTTTAGTTACAATTTAGAATGATTTAAAAAAAACTTGAATTCATATTTTATTTTAACCAATAAAACAAATATTCAATAACTTTTTTGAAACTAGTTCAACTATGTTGTCAGATTTTGACTAATAAATAAAAAGATATAGAAAAATAGAACTACTACTTTTGAAAACTTTAAAAGTGCAAAGTAATTTAAGTGAAAAAAAATATATGTTTTTTTTTTAAAAGACATGAAATCAGGAGAATATTTTACTGTTGACAGCTGTTCTCTGTGGAACCCAAATGGAGTTTAGAGTAACGCGTAGGAATAAATATGTAAGAACAAAAAAACGAAAGAAAGTGGAAAGTGAGAGGCCAATCATGTCAATGTCGGGACAACGAGAGCTGTTATAGTTATGCCCTTAAAAGCAAAAAAAAACTTCTGGTTCGGTTCGAACATAACCATATTAGTCTCATTCTCCTGTCATCATCTTGTGGTTCCTCTTTCCCTTGTTTGCCATGTGGTTAAAGATATATATGGATTTGATTTTTTTTTTTGTTTTAAAGAATCAAACATATATAATATATATATACATATAATTGAAAATATACGCAAAACATATATCGATATTTATGTATATTTGATATATATTAAAACGATGTCAAAATAAGTATGCAAATTTGTGTATATTATATTATCAGTATATATACGTACTATTTTCACAATACAAAGATTTCATTTTTCACTCAAGACGATAAAGAAAGTATACTTTTGCCTTCTTTATAAGTTATAATGTTCTTGTAACTTATGCTGATATGCTGTTAATTCGTAACAAATTTAAACAAGTGTGTTTAAAGTTTAAACAATATTTATATGCTTTTGTATGTCAAGATTTTAAAGATATTTGATTTTATCTTCCAAAAATCAGACCCAAAAAAAAAAAAAATATTCCAAAAACTATTACTTGGTGATCAAGTGATGGTTTGTGATTTGGTGGCTATAATACAATGCAGTTTCCTGACCTCGATTCATGGGCTCTACGAACCATAGCCCATCCGTTAGTTCTTTATTGGGTCGATAACATATGGCAGAGACACTCTTACACTAGCCCATCAAGATTCTTTTAGAAAAAAATATGTTTTCGTTTTTGGGGTTAATTTATTTTATTCATTGTATATTTATCGCTCTTATACATAAGGCTTTGTTTACGTCAATGGTTTCATTTGAGACACTCGCAAATTCCTAGGTTATTGCAGAAACCACCTTTGTGTTTGGGACATTTTAAATTGCAGTCAAGATCTCTTTTACAATGAAGAACACCATCTTTTTGTCGATCCACCTTACACGTTCCCAAACGGCATTTTCCGTAACTATCACTATTTTTCTGATATTGATCATCTGAGTTTGTTACTCCAGCCTCAATACTACTGGCAAGATCTTGTCCTACACCCAGCAGCAAATCATAATTTTAACTATCATTATAGATCTTAAATATTAACCTCATTTCAGATTAAAAGAAAGTAGTTGGTTCGTTTGAAAGGGGAGCAAAGTTACGCCGTGACTACTGACTACTGTTTTAATATAGAGGTAAGACGGATCAGATTTTTAAAACCCAAACGAATAATGCAGTTTAATACTTTTTGATAAAAGTATACTTATTTTTTACTTTTTTTTTCCTACAAAAAAATTCAAGTATATGGAACACGGCATACACGAAAAAAAATAATAACAATCGGATAGCTAACCTTTTCTAAAAAAAAACAAAAAATCGTGAACAGAAATTATTAATTATATATAATATGTACGTTTGACCCAAAAAAATAAATAATATATTATAATTAAAATTTTGATTTAAAATATTAAATAAGAAATTATTTTTATACAAAACACTAAATTGTGAAACTTTCCAAGAAATTATCATGAAAACATTATATATAATATTAATGTAACAAAAATATGATATATACTTTAGGTCATATACCGAACGTACATTTTTTAATTAATACTCATACATGTATTCCGTATACAAACACGAGTTCCAATCTTTTCTGATATGTTTCGTAATTGTTTTACATATCCAACTATATATCAAATGCAATGTTCTTTTTAAAAAAAAAAATATATCAAATGCAATGTAGACTTTAACAAAAA
This sequence comes from Kernera saxatilis, assembly GCA_900406395.1. NCBI lineage: Eukaryota > Viridiplantae > Streptophyta > Magnoliopsida > Brassicales > Brassicaceae > Kernera > Kernera saxatilis. The sequence goes on along the minus strand of OVAY01001956.1, from coordinate 5,661 downwards.
AAAAAAAAAATTGCAATGTAGATATACTTACGGAAGAAGGTGAAAAGAAGTGAAACCAATAGTACAAGTTTGAAAGAAACCTTCTTCATTTTGATCTCAGTGATGTATAACAATTTTGATCTCAACTTTACGATTAAATAATATCCGCAAGTTTGAATCTAATGAAGTTAAGCTATTGGTCATCGTTATTTATGGCGTAGTTTAAGTTTTTTTTTTATTAACGTGGTGTAGTTTAAAGTTTTGGATTTAAGATAGTTATTAGCGACATTATCTTGAAGATTTTGATTTAATAACTTTATAAATTACAGCTGGAAGAAATATGAGTGTAATAGTGTAAACATTATTGTGAGAGAGAAAAAGAGGATAAAAATATAATAAAAACATCAATACAATTGAAGTCTTTTTGGATGAAAAAAAAGGGAAGTATTTTTGTAACTAAAAGAGGCTAATGGTGATTAAAAAAAAAATCAAAAGAGGACATATGTCAAAAGTTTACAGAAATGATTTGAATTCAATTTCACTCTCAAATTGATATGCATTTCTATAAATTTTTGACATATGTCCGCTTGTTTAGTTTTTATTTATTTATTTACCACAATGTCCTCTTTTAGTTACAAAAATGAATGATATTTATATAAGTAGCCAATATTTGTTGCATCAATGAAATAATTATTGGATTTGATATTTAAATTGATTTTAATTCCCCAAATAATGGTGTGGTATTTAATTAGTCATTTTAAATGCTAGCTTTTTTTTTTGTTGGTCAAAAATGCTAGCTTTAATTATATGCTATGCATCTTTTTCAGTATACAAAATCAATATTCTAATGATTTCAAAATACATGTCTCTAAATCTTTTGCTTGTAAAATTATAAAGAGTCAAATACTCAATCTTAAATGTATTCCTTAATATATAGAAATCCATATCAAAATTTTGAGATATTTTAAAAACAAAGAAATACATCTAAATATGAATGGTTTTGGGGTGTATAATAGGCCGAGACGATTAGTCTCAAATAGTTTATCACATACATACTGATCCACAATTTGAGATGATGAAAAGAAAAATAAATAAATGAATCATGCCCTCCACTGCAGCTGTTACCACGAACCATTTGACTATCTAAACACCTCTATAAAAAATATAAAATTAAGATAGATTTTGATCCCTAGCAACAGAGAAAAGCAAATAAAAAATCATATGAAAGTAAGAGACATTTTTGTAACTGTAAAGTCATTTGGTAGCACATAGCACATTCAGTTTTTGAATCCAACTGTCAACAATACCTACACAAGAATATTATACCGAGTTCGATCCTCGCCGGGGGCTTTTTGTATTCAATTACTTTTCCTTTTTTTAAGAAAAAAATTTCCCAAAGGAAAAAATCCTTTTTATCTCTTTTGTTTTTATAAATAAGTACATTTCAATTCTTAGCCACAATTTTCCATTACTCGACGATATAATCTTGAAAAAAATTCCAAGGAAATTCCCTCCATACCATAAATAATTCTAGTATAATTTAGTGAAAAATCTGTAGAAAAGCCCTACAAAAATCCCAATTCTCGTCGGAGATTTCTAAGTAAAACCCTAGAAGACGCCATATATATATATAAATTATATTTATCCCTCGTGTGTCCTGCTCTTCCTTCGCTTCACTCTGATCTGAGATTTTGATTCTACTTCTCTTCTCATCTTCCAAGGTATTGCTTTTGTTCATAGTTCATTATCATACACCAATTTCTTATCTTTTTTCAAAAAAAATGTCAATCCTTTGAACTATATTTGTATATCTGTTCATCCTTTTATTCATTTTGGGCTTAATGTTTCTGCCTTAAAGTCTTTTCTTTTCTAGTGGAATCATCTGTAAAAACTTGAGCTTTTTACATGTCTACAAAATTTAGTAGCTATATAGATCTATGGAGCCCTAACGAATAGTTCACTCATTTATTTTTTGAGCATTTCTGTCATTCCAGAAAACTAGATGTAATGGCAAGTCTTTCTTTTGGACTCATTTTAGTTTATAGATTCACTACTAGCAAGTGTTAAGTTATGCAATTCACTCTTGTTAAGCCATAAGATCTGCTGAGATTTGTGAATTAGTTTCGTGTAGATTGGAATGACAATGTGGAGATTTTATTTATATGACTCTTGTTTGATGAACACATCCTCTCCTTTTAGTTCCAATTTGACAAAACTTGTTTTATTGTTTTTCTGAGCCTAATGAATCGATTGGATTATGTAGAGATGGCACTCGAATCAAATGCTCCATTAGTGGATCCACACATTGTGGGCAATGCGTTTGTTCAGAAATACTACAACCACTTATACGAATCACCAGCGGAAGTGCATCGATTCTATCTCGAGGATAGTGTTTTAGGCCGCCCGGGTTCTGATGGAGAGATGGTTTCTGTCAAATCCTTAAAAGTATGCTACAATTTTGATTGGATGAATCGAAAAAGTTCATTGTTTGACGCTATTGATCGATGTTAATTTCTCTTCTTTGTTTGATTTTAAGAGTTCTTTAATCTTGTTTACAGGCTATTAATGACCAGATCATGTCCTTCGACTACGAAAACTCAAAGATTCAGATTTTGACTGCTGATTCCCAAGCATCTTACAAGAATGGAGTTGTTACTCTAGTCACGGGTTTACTGACCGTAAAAGATGGAGAAAGAATGAGATTTTCGCAATCGTTTTTCCTTGTGCCGCAGAAAGGAAGCTACTTTGTGCTGAACGATGTCTTTAGGTATGTCTCTGATGAGTTTGTTGAACCAGAAGCTAGCAAGAATGAAGTCGAGGAGACTGCTCTGCTAGTAGTCCAATCAACAGTCACTATCTTGGGTGAGTATTTGCCAATGTTTTTGTATAGTCCATAATATCTGATTTACATTTGGAGTTTCATTAGTTAAGAGTCTCGGTTTTGACTAGCAGAGCCAGCAAATGAAGTTGCAAAGCCAGTTTCTATCCCTACAAAACAACCCGTGGCCACAACTGAAACTACGGTGAAAAAAACAGAAAGGGCTATAGCAAATGGACATCCCAAAGCCCGTGAGGAAAAGGTTGTGAATGTTACCAGCAATGGCGTGGATGCTCCCAAGAAATCTTTTGCAGTAATTGTGAGTCCTCTCTATGTGTAAATCCAATTCTATGGCTCAATCTTGCTTATATAATCTAAATATTAGCAACTTACAATTAGGTCCAATCTTTGGCTCAAAATGGTGCTACATTCAATGTCAAAGCTTCTCCTTCAAAGCCTAAGCCTGTTGCAAAGCCGAGTGCTGCTCCCGAATCCAAAGTTACTGCGCCAGTTCCTGAACACTCTTCTGCTGAAACAATCGACCAACCAGGTTTTATTCAATGTTTTAATATATTGTCTCCACTTTTTCTTCTATGTCTTAATATTGATTTTTGCCACTTTCTTGTATCAGCGGAAGGCGGTTCCATATTTGTTGCAAACTTGCCTATGGACGCGACAGCCGAGCAACTCAATGAAACATTCAAAGGTTTTGGAGCAATTAAGAAAGATGGCATCCAAGTTAGAAGTTACAGGGTGAGTTATTGAATGGATCTTTAGAAGAAACATAATTTGCTTTGTTCCACCCCCGAAAATTTTGAACCCTCAAAATCTTTTCCTTCTTTCAGCTAAAGGGTAACTGTTTCGGATTTGTGACATTCGAATCTGCTGAGGCTGTGAAGTTGGTCCTCCAGGTACGTTTAAAACATGGACATACCTCTTACAAACATTTGATTATAAACTGGATTTTTCTTCTGATGTCCTATTACATAACTCTAGGCTCACAAAGAGTCAGCCTTCAGAATCGGAAACCGAAGAGTTTCTATAGAAGAAAAACGAGGTAAGTTAAAAGTAAAGTTTACTACTTTGTGAATACTGTCTCCCAAGATCTCAACTTTAGGAAATAAAAAACCGAAACTCTTGATTCCGCTGCAGGCAACAACGATAATGGCAGACCCTCAATGCGAAACGGAGGTTATAGGAGCGAGAACGGTTACAGGAACGACGGGTTTAGGCCTCGGGGCAACGGTTTTAATGGAGGACGAGGCCATGGAAGAAATGGATATGAGAGACGGGGCGAATCACGCAACGGTGAGGCTAATAATGGTGAAGGCAAAGTTTATCAGAACGGTACAGTAAAAGCTGGCCGTGAAAATGCTCAATCCAGAGGCTAAAAAGTTTACTAAGTTCTTTCTTAAACTCTGATGTGTTAATGTTCATTTGAATTTGAGATTCTGAAGTTTTTATAGGAAGAGAAGAGAGACAGATTAGGAGTTTTTGGAATAGGTTTATCTCTTTCATACTATGAGATTTTGTTTGGGATAATAATTTGATTTGATTGCTTTTTTCTCTTCAATATTCTTCTAACCAAACGTAAACCGGTAACAAAAGTAAATCTGAATCTATTTCACGACCAAACCGGATGAAAGAGTTCAATCCCCAAATCCAACAACTAAAAAAACTGAAAATTTTCAAAACCGAAATGGGCAACCCCTTAAACTTATGGGCTTGATGGGAAAGTGGATGGGGTCATACAACGACGTCGTATTATAGTTTTCTTAGTTGCATTATTAGACGAACCAACGGGGGAAGAACACGTGGCATTTTGGTTTTCATGATCTTCTCGTCGGTCCCCACTTGAGTGACCTATTAAGGATACCATAATTCTTCTTTTTCAATTTATAGATTTCATTCATTCTCCAACCTAACTGTCACTGAATCAATTAAATCGACTTTCTTACTTAATACTGGATTCTTACGTTAATCTACTCTTCTCCATCAAAAGATTAGTCAATAATCAAAACTTTATATTGGTCTTTTAGTTTACTAGTTTATTGAGTTTGCCTTTTGTAGTAATTATTAATTTAATTACTTTTTCTACATGGAAGTGTTATTCTCGTCACTTTTTCACAAGCAACTTGCTGCCTCGTGGGTCCCACGCTCTAACCCACGTGAATGACGTTGTCGAGTCGCTAGATTTATCATTCATCAAATTCAATTATGTATGTTGATAGTTTTCCAAATCAAAAGGTGAATTATTGGTCTATTGATTTTAATTAATTGAAAAATTTATATATAATTATATATTACTAGAGGGTTGATTTTAAAATTTTATCAAAATTTTATATTGTTCATTTTGTAATTTTAAAATTAGTTAAAATTAAAATTTACGTATGTCATTGAATTTTAATAGTTTTTTTTTTAAAAATTAATTTAAAAATATAAATTATAAATTCCAAAAAAATTACGAATTTTTAAATATTAAGTAACATTTTTTTAACATCATTAAGTAACATTTAAACATTAAAATTTGAAATTAATAAATTTTCTAAAAAAGTTTTAAATTCTTTATTATTTTCAAATCTCTTAATTGAAGTACACAAACAAATACTATATTCAAAATTCTAAATTTTATTGTGAAATTATAATCATCAATTAGAGATGGGCGTTTTATCCGAACTCGAAAATCCGAACCGAATCCGATCCGAAAAAATGATATCGAATCCGAACTCGAACCAACAAAATATCCGAATGGATCTTAACTAATGTATCCGAAAAACCGAACCCGAATCCGAACCGAACCGAAACCCGAATGAGTATCCAAAATATCCAGAATATAATTATATTTCAAAAATATTAATTATATT